>JARVGW010000194.1:19217976-19245952 GCA_031762495.1 Anablepsoides rubrolineatus
TCTTACCTAATGGAAACACTGCAATTTCGAAACTGTGTTTTTTCGACATTAACAAAATATCGGCAAAGTTTTGCGCATATTTGCAATGGAAATGCAGCTAATGAGACAAATCAAGACAAACTGCATCTCTGGAGCTCATATTTGACTGATGTCAAAATGTAGCTTCAAAAGCAGAAATCTGAAAATTTGATTTAATCAGTTTGATGTCATGAGTCCCAAAAAACAAATTTAAACATAAAAAAAAGTTAGATTTCAGCACAAACTGCACAACTCACAGGAACTCAAATCAAGCAATTTCAAAGTAAATTTAGCTAATTTTCAAAAATAAAAATAAAAATTTTAAACTATAATGAGCGAAGCCTTCATCATCCAATGCAGATCCCTGCAGATAGATATAAGACTTTAACTGTAGGACTCACAGTTGAATAAATGCAGGACAACATAAAATAAAAACAATAGTGCCTCCTACAGGTGAGCAGGACTAAGTTTTTTATGAGCCTTATTCATTGTGTTAATATCCCCAAATTCCATTTTTTATATGGAAAAAAAACCAACATTTAATATTTTATTAAAGTTTTTTTTATCAACCATGGACCATTTTAGCATTTCCTTGGCCCACGTAGAGGCCCGCGACCCATCAGTTGAAAATCACTGTTTTAAGGCCCTGTCACAATATGACGTTTTAAACAACTTATGCAAATTTTAAAGAGCTTTTCGTTGAAGATGAAACTTCTTTTAGACGTGTTCTAACAACTTTTAATTGCAATTTAGACATAAAAATGTTTTACACGTTGGCATAGGTCGTCTATGTGACAGGGCCTTTATTAAACAGATTCATAAAAGAAGATTTACATTTTTTATTGTTGTTTCTCTTGTAAACACACAACATATATAAACCCTCCTCAAAGCTGTTTTGGTGTGAGTCACCCTGCACTAATGAATGCGGGGGGTTGGGGGGTTGGGGGGTTGGGGGGGGGGAGAAGGTGAGCAAAGATGTCACAGACACCCCCCTCCTCATCCTCACTGCTGGCTGCAAAGTGACATTTAAATGAGCCGCCGCTGACAGGGAAGAGCTCAGGCCGAGGTGAAGTGTTGTGAAACCCTGTTTGGTTTTGTTGTGACAGAGGCGGTGGGGTAGGGGGGGCTTTGTGGAGGACAGAGAGGCGCCTCCTACACCCTGACACAAAAGTGCAGCTCTTAATGGAGAGATAAGTCTGAGGAAAGTTAACTTCCAGCACACAATACAAAGCATGTGCCTCCACTCTTATGTAACAAGAACAAGCAGCTGATCGCCAAAACATCATCATCACCATGTCTGCTGGAGCCTGCAGGCCTCAGGGGGGGGGGGGATCAGACAGCCTGCAGCAGGTGAGCGGGACAGATAAAACCCATCTGAAGGGTGGGCCTCGTGAGGGAGCAGGAAGAAAAACAAACCCTGATATTCAGCTCCAACACTTCCACGTTCTATCGTTTCAGGCTCAAAGACAGGCCCAGTTCTTCTCCTTTATGTCCACCGTCTAAACTTAGAGCGAGAGGAAATGATGCCAACATGTGACAAAACCAGATGCTGGAGGCAGAAAATTTTATTTCAACCTGAACACATCCACAGACCTGCGCTTTTATTCTGAAACTCTTCACATTTTTTTTAAAAACCAGCCACCACATTCATTTAGCTTTCAAATTCACTGCTCATTTTAAAGTCAAATAGACCTAAAGACTGATTTTAGAAACCTATTTAAATGTAAAATTATGTTTCCAATAAAAATCTCAAAAAAACTTTTTTTATTTTGAAAGAAAGAAAACACTAATTGCTTTAAAACTAAAATTGAGAAAAAGAATTCCCCCCTGAATGAATCCAGGGTCGATGCTGCCCCCTGCTGCCAGCCTTTCATCACTGCAGACCAGTTGGCTCAGTTTTCATCATCCATCTCATCATCCTCATCCTCATCTTCAGCACCTCGTCCGTTCATGGCCTGGACCCTGGCCAGCAGCAGGGGCAGGTTGATGGCGAGGCCCGTCGTCTCCTCCTCCTCCTCGTCCGAATCGTCTCTCGGAGGGTAGAAGCGCTTCGCCTTCGCCAGGAAATCCTCACCTATGTCCAGGTACAGGAGACGGTCCTGGGGAGGGAAAGAAGAGCTGAAGCTGGGGGGGTGGGGGGTGATTTTTAAAAACATTCAGCTCCTCTGAGAACTAGAAACTAATCTGATCTCTCAGCCTGTAAAATCTTCTTCACATGACTGAAGATGAAGATCTTGAAACTTCATTCCACTGTAATCAGAAATTAGCTCGTCTCAAACTCAAGGTCCACGGGCCAGACGTGGCCCTTGTTACCGTTTTATCTGGTCCCACAGTTGTTATTTTAAATTTTTGTTTGTTTTTTTATTGTTTTCTCCTCTCACCAGGATGAACAGATATCTCTCCGGTGGGGGCTCCTTGCTGTAGAAGATGGAGGTCTCGGTGTGCAGCGTGTGCAGCATGGCCCGTGCTGCCGGGGCGTTCCGCATGCGGTCCTGTGGCGTGCCAGCAGACACGTTCAGCAGGGAGTCCGCCTCGGCCATGAAGCCTGCAGGGAAACCAGCTCAAAGGTTTTTGACAAAAGTAAATGTTTTATTTTATTTTTTGCAGCTGTGCCGTCTTTACCCAGGTTTTCCAGGATTGTTTTCCATTTGTCCCGGACTTCTCTGCGTGTGTCTCTCATGGCCTCGATGTCGACGCTCAGGCGACGATAACCCTGTAGGAACAAAAAGATCGGTTCTAACCTTTGATGTTTTAAGAAATGTAGTTCCAGCTCCTATCAGTCAAGTTTCTCTTGTCTGTTTTTTTTTTTTTTTAAGTTTTCACTAGTATCGTATCGTACCGTGGATCCGACCCGGGTCTGGTTCCTGGCCTGGAGCAGAGTATAAAGCGTCCGATCGTCGTCCCTCTCTGAGTGGCTGGGGTCTCCAGGTTCGCTCCACAGGTTGGTCTCCTCATCTCGCCGCTTCTGGACTTCCCGGGTGAAATAATCCAGCGGATCTGGACTGAGTGAGTCGAGCAGAATTTTTTGTTTTTAACCATAAATCCTGTAAACATAATCACAATAAGAGTTTCTTTGTTTTTTGAAAGCAATGTTTTTTTAAACTTACGTGACCAAAGGTTGCTTTTCATCTTCGTCGTCGTCATCATTGACGCAGCAGCAGCAGCACAGCTGCATGCAGAACCTCTTAAAGGATGAACCCATCTAACAGAAACAGCTGGAAGTGGTTGGTTTTCTCTAAACGATGGAGAGGATCTAAAAAAATTAATAAAAAAATCAGCATTAATGGTTTAAAATAATAAAAAAGTTACAAAAAGCAGAATTCCACCTAAATTTCAGCTTCCCATTTTCTGAACTCTGCCCAGCGCTCCACACCGAGTCGAGCTCTCCTCCTCCGGATGAAGCTGGACAGATGGCAGCCCGAGGACTGGTGCTTCTCATGGAGGACAGGCAGGGCTCTGAAGAGGCTTTTGCTCTCATCGATACTGAAAACACACACACAAACACACACACACCCTCAGAAGACAGTCACAGTACAATCATGTGAGGCGCTTCATCTCTTGTCCTGAGCTTTGTGCTTTTGCCTCGAGGACAACACGGCCCCTCTACAACAGAGGGTCTGATTACACAGCCGGGACCAAATCCAGGATTCATTTGATTCAACGTTAAAGCTGAGATTTATTGTTCTGAAGAGCTCAAATGAGAGTTTTTGGATTTATTGAAACTTTTAAACCCAGTTGTGTGGCGTGGGCCTGCAGTGTTTTCATGTTGTGTCTGTTTCTGTAATGTTTCCAGTCACACGGTGTTATCTCCTCGCAGACACCCTGCGGACACAGCACAGGACAGGACAGCACACGTTGTAACAGGGAGGGTTAGTGAGTTTAAATCTGAATACAAGAAGCTTAAATTTAGCAAAGAAATTCCATCAAAACCCAAATTTGGCACCAAAACCCTTCCGAATGTTGGTGTTGTTAAAGTCCCGACAGGGAAACATCCTGGAGCTTAAGTGACAAAGTTTATTTACCACAGCGTGCAGAAGCAACAGAGCTTAAATAGTCAATTAAAAGCGTTTATTCTAAATATGAGACGTTGCTAATTCAGAGCTCTGCAGCCCACATGTGGCTCTTTGGAGCTGCGACCAAAGAGAATTTGAATTTTATGGATTTTCTGAAGCGCAGCAAAAACTTCACCAACGCTCTGCAAACAGCAGCGTTAAAGACGACATCATTATTCTTACAGAAGTAAAAGAAAAATAAATGTTACAGAACTGTGAGCTTCTCGGCTGCTTATATAAACTGTTTACAAACATTCTCTCATTTGAAAGTCGCCGAAGGGCAGACGCTGACAAATGATCATTTCTGATTTGTCTCAGAGAGAAAAAAAATGAAATTTATCTTTAGAAATCTATTTTTTAAAGAAACATACTTATACTCATCTATAACAAACTTAGTCTATAGAGGATCCAAACATCTCAATGTGTTAAAAAAAAAAAAAAAAAAGAGGACAATGTTTCTGTTTTATTAGACATGAAATATTAAGACTCAGTAAAAACAGTTGGTCAGTGGCATTAAGCTAACATGTTTGACACATAAATCAGCTCAAAAACAATTAGTCATAAACAGAAGCAGATTTCTGTGTATTTAGTTTGTTTAAAGAACATGAAATAAACGTGAAGCAACAAAAAGCTTAATATTAGTTATAAAGGCACAATTATTTGACATTTTCGTCTCATATTTGCACAATGAGCATCAACATATATTTATTCTTAACAACCACGAACATGAATTATTTTCGATCGTCACAAGTTTTCAGAGCTGAAACCACAAAAATGCTCTTTCATGAGTTTTAACTGAAGTTCTGAGCGTCAAAAACAATGTCAGAGTCGCGGCAGTTCTGATTCATGAGAATCTGACGATTTATTGCTTCATGAGGTGAGAAAACGAGGAAACAATGGAAGCCTTCAGGAGGTCTGTGGAAGAGTCAGTTTGGATTTTAATTCATATTTGGGACAAAATAAATCACGAGGCCATTAAAAGTGTTTGGCACAAACGACAGCTGCAGTCAGAAATTTATATCAACGTCTTCATTTCTCTGACACCAAACCTTTTAAAGAAAATAAACCCAGAAGGATTGAACTGCAGGAATGGGTGGTGTCTCCCTCTAGTGGTGAATCGGGAACAGCGCACCCTGCCTTCAACATAAAAAGTGAAATTTTTGGAGCCGGAATCCTTCAAACCTGTTGAAATCACAGCTGCGACACAAACAAGTGAAAAAAAAAAATATTTAAACAGTGCAGTGATCATTTTAGATACAAATATATATATAAAAAGCAGCAAATCAATGATAAACTCTTGTGTTCTGTAAGATAAGGCTCAGATGTTTGTGTCTTTTTTTTGACCCACAATAAGAGTCCGGTCCTGCTGCAGGCCTTCATGTGTCAGTAAAGTGCAGCAGTAACTCAGCTGGGGACAGTTCTTGTCTCATCGAGAGGCGAAGCAACAGTTATAGGTCCATATTTAAAAAAAAAAAAAAAAAAGTGTCTCAAATTTGATCTCCTTACAAATAAAGTCTGTTCAGTTTCAGCTCAGAAACATCCCACAAACTGCTGCCATCTTGTTTTTCCTGGCAGGTTGCGTCTCCTGCTTTAGGTGTGGTGATGATGATGATGATGATGGTGGTGGTGAGGAGGCCGAATGTCAACGATGCGTTGGCGTAAATGGGACATGAATTCAAACATGGTGGCGGCCAGGCTCTGGTGGATGAGGTATCGAGGTAAACGACCCTAGAAAAAACAACAACAACAAAAAGTGTTACAGGGGTGAAGCTGCACGTCCTGTTTATCTTTTCCTTACAATTCTGTTAAATTTGGATCCATCATTTAATATATTGTTAATATAATACATAAATATTTGGTCTAAATCCTATTTTTATGTAAAAAATTTTTGTCATTTTAAAAAAGAAACCTCAAATAGTATTTGAATATTGAAATTTTCCAGCTGGAAAGAAACAGAAACATTGCCATCTCATAGGGAAAATCTCAATATTTTAAGGCGTTTTTCCTCAAAATCAGGTTTTTTGTTGCTACTGCTCAAAAAAGTGCTTAAATTTTTTTTAGGATTATATTTCAGACAGTTTATTGAAATGATACATGAATAATTTGTTATATTTTGACAAAATTTAATTTTTGCAAGCGTTTTAATCAAAACTATTTCTGCCTGTTTCTCCACATCCAACTTTTAAACTTAATCCTTGTTTCCATGTGTTGAGTCACATGTTTTCTTTGACTTTTTGTATTTGAAGGATAAGTGCGTCACAGACCCTTTAGAAAGCTTAATGTGACATTTTAAAAAGAATCACCTTCAGGTCTGTGTTCAGGACCCAGATGAAGGTGCACACAGATGGATTACTGCAGGATTTCAGGACCACAAACCCTCCGGGGCCATTTTCTCCCCTGAAAACCACAACAAACAGTCAAAAACAGGCAGTGGAAGTTAAACTGGGATAAAAATGAGGTTTTAGTTAACTGGAGTGTCAGGAAGTCATCGGACCTGACGTAGCGGCTGCACGGGGGTTTGGAGTCGTGGCTGGTGGCCATGCCGGCAGACATGTAACAGTCTCGCTTGCGTTCGACTCGGCGAACGTTAACGAAGTCCCTGCAGAGAAAAGAGAAAGATCCGATCGATTTACTTTGTTTTTCCTGAAACACAGGATTAAGAGATGAAGAAAATCAAAAGCACCTCGCAGACACCACCCCTCCTGCCGCGCCGGCCGACACGTCGTACGACACCAGAGTGTTGTCGTCGACCCGCTGCAGGATCTGAGGACGGACAGAGAGCGGGAGTCAAGCCTGCCGAGCCTCACAGAAAACATGTCTCAAACACACAGAGAGAACACACACACCTGGCACACTGACACCGTTCTGTTCCACTGAACCATTTTCTCTGGCTGCAGGATCGCCTCCTGGTAGACGAGCTCAGCGGAACACTGCATCAGGGCCTGAACACATCAGACAATAATAGAGATTAAATGATAGTTCTGAAGAGCTAAAGAACAGGCAGAACTGAAAAGGTGAAATTTCATTATTTGAGATTTATTTTGTGAATTAAATCAAATAAACATGTTTTGTATAGCCCACAGATGTGTCCTAACTTGTTCTAGGACCCCCATATTAGGTCTCCTTTAAACGTTTGTTTTGTTCCAACATGTTGCACATTGTGACCAAAGATCAAAAGATCCGTTTCATCGTTTGCTGTACCTTCAAAATAAAAGTCTTTCCATGGTAGGGAATCTCCAGAGTGTAAACAGAGTCTCCCATATCCTGTCAGAAACACAGAGCATTAAAACTAATTTATTCAAACAAAACTTGTGAAAAATTTGAGTTTTTTTTATATCGACAAACATTCCAAAACCAGATAAATAGAAAACGAGTTTAAGATAAAATTAAAAAAAAGAATGTAAAGAAAAATGTTGCTCGACAAGAAGTGGGTTTCGCTTCCAGTTAGCTGAGCTACTCAACTGGTTCTCTGAAGCTTCATCAGAGTAAATATGATGCAAATGTCGACAAGAACTCTCTTTACACTCAATATATGGTAACACACTCCTGAATGTGTTTGTTTTAAATCAGCGCAATGAAAACAGAAGAGCATCTTCGAAACGTTAGAGCGCTAAAATAACAACCGAGTCTTGATTTAAGCATTAGAAAAATCTTGACTATTTCATGTATGAACTGTTTAAAAGTGCAAATAAAGTTAAAGCTGCTGTTAATGGGAATTATGGTCACCGTGGTAATAACCACACAGCTGTGTCTCACTCCCTGACCACCAAGTTAATGAGAAGCAGACGGGAAACCAGTCGCAAAAATGCATTTATGTTTATTAGAAAAATTTGGTGCCATAGGCCCTTTAAAGTTCATTTATCTGTGTCTTGTTTAACGTTTGATTGACGTTTCTGCTGCGGATCGTTTGCTTTTTGTTTTTCCAAGAAAATAATCCTAAATATAAACATGAGAGTAAAACATCTGACTGACGTTGTTTTTCTCAAACTTCCAGTTGTCCTCCTGAGTAAGAATCTGCTCCACCACAGACATGGCCTCCCGACCCTGCCGGACGTACTCCTTGTCCTGCAGAGAGACGAAGGTGATGAGCAGATGGAGCGAATTAAAAAATAAAGAATATATTTAAAAAAAAGAAAAAACTGCTGGTACCTGAGTACTGAACACTTTTCGCCCACGGCCCTCCTCATCCAGCTCCTCATCAGAGTCTGCAATCAAAAGATAAAAACTCAACTCTCACTCCTGAAACGTGATGCGAACCCTCCCACAGCTTCAGATACTCACCTACGACCGATTCAGGCGGAGAGTAGAAGGCGTCTGAAACGGCCTGAGGGTAGATGGTAGGAGCTCGTTCACAGGCTGCGTTCACCATTGCTAAATAAGCTGAGGTCAGAAGAGAAAAGGTTCAACAGAAGGCCTTTTTATTTGACGAGTCATGCTTCGATTTTAGGTTTTGTTTCACGTCACCTCTGTCATCGTCGGCTTCCTGAGTCAGAACTTTAAAGTCCAGGAACCAGGTCTCCAACCAGGCCACGACGAAGGAGGTGATGGGCAAAACGTAGCCGAAGGCGTTTTTGGAGAGAAGCTGTTGTGGAAACAGAGAGGAGAAAATTTTTAACAACAATGGATTTTATGTTAAAAGTGAAAAAAAGGTGAGAACTCACGTCAGAGATGATGACCTTCACAACAAGGAAGGCTGTGGTCACCAGAGTGGAAATCTGATAAAACAAGAAACAAGATCTAAGCTTTAGCTCAGACTGAAATGAGACAAACATGGAGCTGAAGTTAACAGCTGTGACTAACTCACCGCAATGACCCACCAGTGCTTCAAACGAAAGGCTGCATAACCAATTTGTAGGCAAAGGAAACGGAAAACAGCAAGAAGCTGCAGGAAGAGGAATTTAAATGCGTTTTATTTGCATATAAAATATAGAACAGATGTTGGTAATGATGCAAACAGAATTTAAAATACAAACCTGGCTTAAACTTAATAAATTATCATTAAATTTAGATAAGACTAATTATATGATATTCAGTAATAGGAAGAAAATGTCGATTCTATTTAGAGTCAATGGTGTTGGATTTGGTGTCATTATTGATGAAAAACTGACATGAAGACCTTATAGAAATCATTTAAAGAACAAAAATAGCCAAATCCATTGCAGTATTGTACAAAGTAAAGGATTTATTTAATGATAAAGCTCTGTTTATATTATATAACGCAATAATTGTTGCACACTTGTTGATGTTTGGGGAGAAGCCTGCAAAACAAATACAAATCCTATTTTTGTTTACAGAAAAGAGCTGGAAGAATTCACTTACTACTATGTCAAAGAAAGAAGACCTGAAGTTATATCTGACGACCTGATCCTCTAAGTTCTCCCACAGCGTTCCGTTGATCTGGAGGACAGAAGAGCAGAGTCAAAACGACTTGCTGAGACATCAACATCGTCTCCACGCCGCTCACTCACGTTCATCTCTATGATCCAGAGGAGACTGATGAAGAGGAGGTCGAACGTGACGAACAGGCAGAAGGTGCGGCGCACGTCGGAGATGGCCCGGCGCTCCGCGGGCGGCACCAGCAGGTAGGGCGAAGGGAGGGACAGGGAGGTGGAGTAGGAAGCGTTCAGGGAGGCGAGCGCAGGGAGGCTCCCCGCCAGCTCCGCGTAGTCTCCAGCCGGCATTCCTGCTGCGAGATCACAAACTCTCCCCACCACTGAAACGATAGACATTCAGCCGTGCGCTCACCTTCCTTCTTAGGGCTGCCATGATTAGTCGGCTAGTCGATGACAAACTGACTATTAAAATAGTCATCGACTAATTTAATAGTCATTTCATTAGGTAGGCCGTGGACGTCACAAGACATTATACAGACAGGCTCTGGTATCATCAAGAAAATGAAAGAGAAACCTGTGCAATGAAACATCTGCAAGGCAGAACTTGTCTTCCACTTCAATTAATTTTAGTTAGCATATAGCTAAAATCTAACCATGGTTATATAATAGCAGCTGCATTCTGGCGCGATAAGCTGTACGTTTTAATGTTTTATATTCAATCAACATATGATCCGATTAGTCAACTAATAGAAAAAAAATTGGTGATTAGTCAACTATAAAAAATATTCATTTGTGGCAGCCCTAATCCCTTCTCCATTTTATTAACGGAACATCGTTGTTTCCCGTCACCTCAGTTCCTCCCAACAAAGCAATGAAACTTAGGCATTTTGTTGAAATATATTATAATTTAAAACACAAACTCAGCTCCTTCAGAAAAACACTATATTGTTGCAGAATTGGACTATTTCAGTCAGATAAAAACTAACTCTTTGTGACAGAGTATCTCTGCTGCTGCTGAAAGGAAAGTCTGTTAGCAAAATATCTCATGACCCCCCTGGAAATTTCTTACTGAAACGTGGATGTACCTTCAACTGATTAACATTGAGAGTCAACCCAATTTAAAATGTTGGCCACAGCAAACATTAAAAACCATAACAATGTTTATAATTCAGCCTCTTTTATAACCATTTTGGTTTTGGAGTAGCTGAGACCTTAACAGGACTGGCTTATCTATAGTAGGGCAGTTAAACCATAAATCATTCACAGATTCTGATAAATCGGGTCAGCACGGTTTACTTCCCTATTAAAACTGTATCATGTTCATGGTGGGAAATTCTAATTTCATTTGGTTAGAGATCTCATGACTCACGACACTTCTGCTAAAAACAAACATTTGACTTTATGGCAACAACAACTGTTCCTGTTAGCAAACTGTCAGAAAGGCTCAGACTGGTTAAACTCATGTATGTGACTTGATTAAAAGAATGATGAATTAATTAAAAACTCTCCCTGTTGTTGTGTTAGCTCACATCGGCTAACTTCCTTCAACAAGTTCAACCTGACTTGCTAACAATTAAAACGCGATTGAGTGGGAAATAAATAAACTATATCTCGAGTGGATAGCTACACGAGCTAATGCTATAAAAATCCACCTAGTAAATCTTCTGAAAATTACTGTAGAATAAACATTTACAGAAATGAAAGTTACCTGATTTAGAGCAACATCATCGCCAAAGCACAGTCTTCCGGGCTGTCAAAGATGAAATGTCGGTCCAAGATAAAGCACCGAGTTCATCAACAAGCAGCGGTGTCAGGTTTCAGTTTTATTTTGAAGGTTTTCACCAGATAATTGTAAAAAAAAAAAATCACTTTGAGTTCATAAAAACAAACAGAACTCCAAATTTACCTCAATTTTACAGTTTGAACTGGGAAACTTTTTACACTTTGACATCATTACAACACAAAAAATTAATTAGAGTTCTAAAGCCACATCCTGTTCGAAACAAGATGTGCGTAAAATTTATATAAATCCCCCCAAAAAACACTCAATATTCACGTTTATTTGTCTAAAAACTATTAACATTCACTAAAATAAACTCGGGGACTTCGACGTGCTTAGCTGCACAAGAGAACAATCTATAAAGAACATCCGGTTTGGCCTGGAGAAATATAAAGACCATAAATTTACCTTATTATGTTTATTTTCACCTTTGTTTTTTATAGAGTGCTTATAAAATTAAATGAATAAATTAAGTGGCTAAAATAATGTAATTTTATGTGTGATACATTCTCTATGACTTTTTAAACTTTTTTTAAATACTTCTTTTATTTACAAATGCAAACCTAGAAAAAAAGAAGCTTATAGATCAAAATGTTTGTGTTTTAGTTTATTTTCATTTCTATTCTGAAGCAACACCAACTTTATCAGGGCTAAAAAGGAATTTAACAAAAATGTAACAGTTGTACTACATAACTATACTTTCGATTAAAATTAGGAGATTTAAATATATTATTTTATTATCAACATAACTATTGGTTTGTAAGTTTAAATAAAATATTTACTATGGATATTTATCTGCCTTTTGCAAGTTTCTCCCTATTTTTTTTTTTACATCAAAATACCTCACTCCATCCATTTTGTCTAGTGTTTTATATTTTATTGTTACATGTACATTTTGTTAATTTATGTTATCTGGAGATGTTTACCTGTATGGGTTTGTTTTGTGTTTTATTGTGTTGTAAAATAAATTATATAAAACACACAAAGCATGGGCTGAATTAAAGGAAAAGAAATGTTTATTTTGATATCACAGAGTTGCTCACATAAAATCAATCACAAAACATTGAGAAACGAGAGAACAGGAAATAAAAGACTAAATAAGTGAGTTAGTTTAAACAAATCTTTTCTCAGTTGTTTTCCTCTGGTTACAGGTTAAAAAAAAGAACATTTCACAGAGTTTTATTTACAAACGTGATGCATTCATCTGTGGCATAACTGGATACCTTTTTCATACATCAGATCTCAGCTTTTCACAGTTCATTCAGTTTAATTAAACAAACTGGAACTCAAAATGTTTGACTTTTACACATTTTATTTTCTGAAGGATAAAAAGAGCATGTTTGTGTGCAGACAGAGCTCATTTTGCTCCAAATGTGGACTTCAGATTAGAAAAATAGCTCTCACAAACAACACACGAGAGAACAACGATAAAGATGATTTTAGAAAATACTTAATGTAAAAAAAGCAGGTTTGTCTGAAAACTGCTAAACTTAGAATTAAATCTACCATTTTTGTTGTAATTTTATAATAAATCCAGCTCAGATGGGTGAAGAATGGTGGCAGTAGATGATTATTTTTGGAAATCAGAGGTAGTTTCACCTTTTGAATCAAATATTAAGATCATTTTCTAAATCATAAGAATTAATCCTCACATTAATGTAGTAACTTTTAATAAAAGACAAACATTTTGGTATTTTTTAACCCTCCTGCTGCCCTTTGGGTCAAATCAATGAGACTTTAACAAACTTACTTCAATTAAATATAGCTTTTCAAACTAAAATGAATAAATGAATCGTAAAGAACAGATTTCCCCAAACTGTTAAACAGTGAATTTATTAATAGGTGATTACAGAAAGTCTAAGTATTTAATAAAACGCAGTGATAAAAAGATGAGAAACACAGACAGAAGTTAAAACGAGTACAATATCCTGAATATTTATCTAAAATAGATAAGAGTCGGTCCCAGCAGCAGGACTTCCAACCCTGTCGAGCTTCACCTTCACCACAAGATGTCGACACACACAGAGGGATGATCGGCTCAAATGTAGGCCTTCATTTCAAAAGAAAGCAGGACAACATGCCTCACATGTTTAAGTGCTTCCAGAAGATTTATATAAGAGACATAAGTCTTAAAATGTACCCGAGAATCGTTAGAGGATCGCTGGAAGCAGAAGAAGTGAAGAACGTCTCGCCCTGACCTTGACCTCCATCCTTGTTTTTAGATATTTTTATAAAAAAAGGGTCTGTGGTTCAGCTGTCAGATCATTCCTCACCTGCTCATAAGATCTCACTAACTCCCTTTCTGTCCTCATTTGTTTTGATTTTTACCCTTTCAAGGTGAAGTAACACAGAAAGCTTTCCCTTCATTCGACTCACAGCTCGTCCAGCGTGACTCCGCACATTTCTTCATTTTCTTACAAGTTCCTCAGATCCGAAGCCCTCCAGATCCCCCCCCCCCCCACCACCACCGCCCCCTTCGCTCTCTCAGTTACTCTCCAAACTGTTCTCCTCGATTTTGTCCTCCTCTTTCTCGTCCTCCTCCTTCGCTGTGGAAAAGTGGCCGGTGGTCTCTGAATGATCTGAGGAGATAAAAAAAAAAACTGATGTAAAAACTAAAAACTAAAATGAAGTCATGAAAAGTTTGTTTGCTTTTTAGTTCTGGTTTGTTTCCAATAACTAACTAACTGTAACTAACATAAACAACTGTGATGATTTCTAAAAATTTGACATTAAAGTGCAAATTTTGTTTTGTTTTCTCACAAAAACTCTCAAATTGAAACCTGGGGTTTGAACCATTGGCCTTCTTGCTGTGAGACAACAGAGCTGACCACTAATCCACCGTGCACCATTATTGATTCTTAATTGCGTGTGTTTGGAAGTTTGTATGAAACAGAAACTTTCTAAAATGGGCCAACAAAGAGGGTCAGATTTTACCACCAGCTTCTTATTTTTAGACTCAAATCAGTTTCCTCTCCTTACGTTTTGTCTACTTCAGGTAAGGAGAGAAGAACGGCAGCGAGACAAATTCATCTTCACTGTCGTCCCAGAATGCAACGCAGCATCTCTTTCTCTTTTTTGCTCCAGATTTCAGTTTTGTTTTGATCCACTCTGAATTATCGAAACAGAGATTTGTGCAAAAAAAATAGGACCATAAAACTGAGTTTCTTTCCATTTAAAGGTCAAAACTTTGAGTCTTTAACCAAAATCCTTGAGTTTAAAAAGAAAAAATCATCTGGCTTCTCGTAAGGGAGGTTGTTATTAGAAAACGAGACCAAACAGTACATTTGTTCAAGGATAAATTATCAGTCCTGTTCTAAAATATGCAACTTTTATCAGTCGTGAAGCACGAGGGTGAGTTTTAGTAACAATATGATGAACTGAACAAATCAAAACATCTATCTTTTATAAATAACACCTCATGCTGTCAGCAACATTTATGTGGTTTGAACTTGATTTGTTAGGAAAGTGTTTTTAAAATATTCCCATTAGGAGGCTGGAGGGGACAAAGACAGCTAGTGTTCAGAGTTCTGAAGGTTTATGAACCTAAACAAACCAGTTGGGTTTGAACATTAAACATGACGCAGAAAACATCAAGCCAGTTTTAAAAATCTGGTTTTCCACATTAGTTCTGTGGTGAGTGCTGCCTTGTCTAGAAAGTACACAAAATACACAAAAAGCAACGTCATGCTGACGTCCAGAACACTAAATGTTATTTCTTCAATAGAACAAGTCATATTATTAAAAATAACTACAATTTGGTAACTTTTGATTCTTTGAATAATATTTTTATTTCAAATTATTTTATTCAAATGTTTGAAATGTGTAAAAATGTAAGCATATTTGGAAAATACACCTTTAAGCACAAATGTTATTCTGCTTTTATATTTGAATAAAACTTCTGGTAAAGAAACTTAGGGGCACAACGATAGAAGATTCATGGTTCGATACTTTAGTCTCACAGTTTGAGATTTTTCCGATACAAAATGGACAAATGTCCATGCCCTTCTTAACTTGTAATTTATTTAAATTAATTATGAACATTTGTTCAACCTTAAAAGTACAGTTTTTACATTAAATGTTGCTGAAACAGCAGGTTTCTCAGTGGATCTGTGCTCGACAATGCAGCCTAGGTGGAGTAGTCGAACACAGATCCACTGATCCTTCAACACAGAGCGTCTTCAGAAGACAAACTAATAAAATAAATTTTAAATATTTGTATTGTGTGTATTGAACCCAAAGCACTGGTTGATACATTTATTGTTGCACCCCTAATATTATTTGTTTATTTAAAGAGAAAACCACCAAACTAATAAAAACAAAGGGTGTATTTTCCTTTATGATTCTAATTGTGTTGTTTTTGTCGTCACGTCGCTGCTGTCGTCTCCCCGGTCGGTCGACACGGAGCCTCCGTCTCACCGGCAGCTTCGATGGGAGATCCTTCCTCTCCCTCTTCCTCCTGCCAGTCGTCCTCCTCTTCCTCCCCTTCGCAAGGGTCTTCTAAAGGATAGATACCTAGTTTCTGCATTTGTGCTTCAGCCATCTTCTGCACAGCTACACACAAACACACAGGAACACAGGGACACGAGGACACAGGGACATGTTGTTTTTGGGGGGTGTTATCATTTTTTACCACGCTTCAACAGTCACTTTGCTTTTCAACGGCAGGCGAGCAGGAAGCCAGTGAAGAGCATGCACCGACTGACAGAGGGACAGCAAGAAAACTAAACACTGATTTTTATCACACTAATTTTCAGAGAAACTCAGAAAGCAGATTGTAGATGTCTGTGAAGTTACAAGATAATCTGACCCCAGCTGCAGATATTATTAAAAAGCATAAAGCTGTAGCCAACCTGCCAAGATGTGGGCGCAAGAGGAAATGCAGCCCCAGGTTGATCACACACAAAGCTCCTCCCTGGAATTCAGTCTATGGTTGTGTCTCAATTCAGGGGCTGTATCCTACCTAGACCACAGCCCTCGCAGTCCAGGTAGGCTGCATAAAACTACTGTGAAATGAGAGTCCAGCCTTTAATCGACATGTTTTTGTGACCTTGGCTACCCCTTGTTACCATAATGATCGGTTTCATATCAGACTGAAAATGCGTTGGGACATGTATTCACATGTCTTTTCACTGGAAGAATAACTTCACAATTAAAACGTTACGCGTAAATAAATAAAAAAGTACATGCTAACAAGCTTTATGCTGCGTTCACACCAAACGTGTTTAGTGCATAAAAAATGTGTCCTCTTGTGCACTTTGAAGTCAGACGCTTGATATCAAGCATTAAAATCGCTCTAGACCTGAGAATATGAGCATGTTGTCATGTCTGGATTCAGCAGATGATTCAGAGCAGTTTTGAGTTTGGTGAGTTTCACCACTCTAGGAGCTGCACGCTGACGAGGGTCACTTTCAGCACTATTTTTTATCCTGAGCCCAGTTTGATGAACTGCTGACCTGCATCGGTTCCTGCATCTCCTGCCAGGACATCAACTACAGGGAAGAGGAGCTCCGGTCCATCTGTCTCAGGTTAGTGGACATCGTTCAGGAGACTTTCGGGGCTCTTGGTCCTTCTGTCTCGTGGGAAAACGAGCCACTACACCAGATGCTCGAAACGCTTCAAAACACCCAGCAATAGATGCATTTTCAAGTTTCTTGAAAAGTTTCTGGGGTTGAAGATAGAGAACTGCCCACCCCCACCCCCCCAGCCCTCCTTAGTGGCGCCCCTGCGTCTCACACTGCCTGAATCCTTATCTACCATCGTCCTCATCATGTCCCCTTCCTCTTCCTCGAGGTCACCTTCGCTTCTCCGTAGCCTTTCTTCCCACCCTCAGACACAGTGCAGCACTGATGCAGGTTTTTTTTTTTACTTTAACTGCGTTATGCAACTAGAAATCTTCCTGAGTGTGCTCTCTGCGTCTGAGCTGACGGAGGGCAGATTTGTGGTGCAGAAGCAGGGCTTCCTGACTCATTATATCATCCCTCGACCAGATAACACACACTCTGAAGCACACACTCCAAACCTCAACGCGCAGCAAAGACAAGAGGAAATCACGCGTGAATTTCAACCTTGATGCGTTTGTTGGTGTCGGCGTTCGTGCCGCAGCTGTATACAAAACTGACTGTAATCCTGGATCATCCTGACTTTCCTAGACTCACACTCACAGCTGTCCCACTCTAATCTGTTTCTCCACACAGACTCGGCTTTTTCAGTGTTTTTTTTAAACATATAGAAGCATGCATACCATACAAGCGCATTAAGACAGAAAATATCAAGCTTTTTATTGCTACCCATCTGTCACATGCATTTTTATTCCCCTCCCAGCCTGCATCATAAAGCAAGGAGGATGAAGGCTGCAGCGAAGCGAGGTAAAAGAGGGAAGGAGTTAAAACAAAAGGATAAATCACAATCCACACACCCACCACCTGCAGAACCGGAGCGGTTTGGACCAACCTTTTAGTGATGGAGGTTGATACACGCTTGGATTCACACGTTTTGGTTTGAGCATGCCGTTTTCTCCCACGACCCACTGTCAGGAAAAACAGAAGAGTAGCAAGTAGAGAAAAACACCAAAGTAAATATGTTTTCCTACTAAATTTACATTTACTGTACAATTACTAGTTCACAATTTTTTTTTTGTTATCAAAGTATTCTGTTTGTTAGTTTTTGTGGACAGAATTTCTGGGGTCCAGTTCTCAGGGTCAGCACCTCCAAATCTGAGATCCATTTATATTTGAATAAATACCAAACACCATGAGTTTGTGGATTCCACACTACAGGGCTAATATCCAATAGGTGTCAAACTTAAGGCCTGTGGGCCAAACGTGGCTCGCAGTCTTTGAGTTGACGAGTGACCCGTCAACCCACAAATTTTAAAGGTGAAAAATAATAATACTTGTCTGGGCCCTGAGCTGTTGCTTTTGAGTAACTGTGGCCCCTTGATCAATTTAATTGAATATCCCTGCATTGATGTCTTAAAATAAGCTGCTTCAAAGCCAGTATTGACCATAAACTACATTTCCCATGATGCATCATCTTACACATGAAATGACGGCATCCCACCACTAGGTAGAGCTACACAGGGTTCAAAAGCCGCAGTGTAAAATCTACATTTCACTGCATTTTTCGCCAGCTTGTAAGTGGAATTTCCCACTTACAAGTCGTAAATTCAAACTGGAACGCCTCTCCAGTGGAAAATGGGAGAGTTCAGATTTTAAGATGGAAGTCCCAACTCAACAGTGAGAAAAACTCTTACCTTTCCTTTTATTAGTATTTCTGTATTATTTATTTTTACAATTAGTACTTTTCAGTGTTTATTAGAGAACATCAAAACACTGTTTCTTTGCAAAAAATACCACGTGGTTCAGTAATTTGCAGAGTACAAATACTTTGTTACTATACTTAAGTAGAATTGAGTAATTATTTTTCAGCCTACTTTTTACTTCTACTTCTTACATTTTCACACAATTATCTGTACTTTCTACTCCTTACATTTAAAAAAAAGGCAAGAAGTAGAAAGTTGTTACTTTTATTTCATTTTTGCTTGTTTTCATTCCAGCTTGTTATTGTAAAAAATAAATACTATCCATATAAACTGTGCCTCCTAGATAGAGTGAATTTAATTGTGGTTTAATGAGAAGTATAAATATATAAAATTCTGATACTGTATTAGTTTTTACACAAACAAATCATGTCACACTCCAGCAGGACATAATCATTAAAATAAAAGGACTGTACTTAAGAAGTATTTTATATTTCATGATCATTCATCATCATTATGTTTGGCCTCAGCACTTTGATAGATTTTTATTTTGGGGAAAAGTTTTAAGGTACCATGGATATATGTATATAAACTAAAACAGCTGGATTAATGCATTCTAAATTTAACATAAATTAATTACTTTAATACAACAGTCATTTCTGCATTTTTCGGAGAGGTCACCTCCTAATAAATGTCATTGTTTTATCTAACTGCTCATTTTAAATCAATACTTTTACTTTTAATACTTAAGTACAAAAAATATCAAATACTTTAAGACTTTTACTCAAATAATATTCCTAAAAGAGATTTTAACTTTTACCAAAGTAATTTTTTGGTAAGATACTTGTACTTTTACTCAAGTATCACTTTGTGGTACTTTATACAACACTGGTAATTTGTTAGTGGTGTTGTGGTATAACTGACACCCCTGATATAAAAGATTGATAGAAACTAAGAGGAGAGGTGAGCGTTAACAAATGTTCAGAAGAAGAAGAAGAAAAAGGCGGCGTCTTCACCTTCACCTGATGACTGGACTGATCGTCCTCAGGAGACGGCTGGTCGGCGACTCTGAAGAGCGTGGCGGGTGTGGGCCTCCTGCGTCTGATCTGTAAACAAGCAGAAAGGGCAGCCATGAATAAATGAATAGTCAAAGTGCCTGATGCTGTATTATTAATAAAGCTCATCGTTTCAGTCTAATCAAGGATCGGCTCAGAGTTCATGCTGGTTTAGTGGCTTCATTAGTGCAGCTGTATCAGACACGTGGTCAGCAGATTTGTTGAAAACTTTCTGAGCTGACAGAAGAGCCAGAGTGAACCATCTCTCTGCTTTTCTCAAGCTCTATTAATGATTCCACAGAGGCTAAAGTCAGGAATCTCTCTGGGCCTCATGAACTGCACCTACTGTATCTGTGGAACAACCTACATTCTGTCACTAGACACAAAGACCCAGCTGAGCATTTTTACCAAACTTTGATCAGGACCATACTAGGAATTATGGTATCGATCCAATACCAAGTACATCATCAATTCCAATACCAATACTTCATTACATAATTTAGTTACTTTGCCTTTAGTTGACCGATTCTGATAAAACACAGGACAAAGTTTTAAACAAATAAAATATTTTGTAGCGTGAAGCTGGATGTTTTTGGAGTAATTTTAATTTTACCTTCATATTTCACCTTTAAAATGGGTTAACCTGCTGTGTTTGGTGTCATTTTGTTTAACACAGTCTCATGTGTAAATTTGAATTTATTTTTGACCTTCTGAAGCAACACAGCAGACCTAAAATCACAATAAAATCTGATTTTTTTCCCAATATTCGCAATGAGTTGTTTTTACAACTTAGAACAGTGGTTCCCAACCTTTTTAGACTCCTGTACCCCCTGAGACATTTTGTCATAGTCCCCCTTCAGTCCAACATAATGATGATTCTTCAAAACTATCATGTACAACAACTGATTGAAAATAAATGAAAATTATTTATTTAAACCCCACTTTCTTCCCGAAACTTGATATATTTCAGAAAGTCTGTTACACTTTATTTCAGTCTGATAAAATAGAGCTCAAATGTTTGACAGACTTCCTTTCAAGCAAACAGGATGTAACTATTTAACACTGAAAGGATCCGCTCAGGGTGGAGAATCAGATTATCGTAACGATCTGTGTTGAACATGTGAAGTTCGTCTCATAAAAACTGAGCGGTTAAATACAGCTGAAACAAGAGGCTACTGAAAGTGTCCTCTAAGGACTAAGTCACCCCTGGCTGTGACACAAACAAGTGCTGCTGTTTATGGCACCACTAAACGTTGTAGAAGGAGCTCATGTAAAATGGCTCCACGCTGAGACTGCTGTTTGTTTTTCTTCAGTCTGCTTTAATGCGTCACGGCAGAGAGGCTGGTGTTGCCAAAGCAGCGGCTTGCAGAGCTGGAAGACTCTGCCTCCTGTCCCATCCCGGGTCATCAACAGTGGATTTGACACCAGACACACGCTTTAATCTCATCACGCATGCTTCCAGTTTTCCTGTGCCTCCCGGACGTCACACACGCCATCTCGCTCTCGTTCTCCTCTCGTTTCCGTCGAGCTTCATCCTCTGCTTCCTTTATTCTGTTTGCATCCGTCTGCATCCCTCGTTCCTCGACACGAACCCTCTTCTTCTGCTCATCAGTGGAGCATCACGCTCAAACTGGAGTCATGATTCTGTTATGATTAGATTATTTTTATATTTTTATTGCTTTTCTTTGTTTTGTGTCTTTTGCAGCTTCTTTTCCTTTATATTGTAAGCTACACTAGTATTTGTTCAAGTGATTTCAAAATATTGTTTTCTTTAAATTTGCTTCAGCAAACTTGCTCAATTTTTGTGCTACTTTCATTTTTAGCTAGTATTTAGCTACTTTTAGCTTTTAGCTGCAGCCTACATTACATTCTAACAATAATTTTGCTACTTTTAGCTATGACTATACTTTTTACAAATTATTATTAATTCTTTTTAGCTATAGTCTTCTGTGGCTTTTAGCATTCAATTACATTTCACTACTTTTAGCGTTTAGCTGCAGCCATATTACATTTTAGCAATCATTTTACTACTTTTAGCTGTCACTATACTTTATTTTAACTTATTGCTTCTTTAAGTTTTTAGCTAGTCTTCAATGACTTTTAGCATTAGCTAAGCCGCAGTTTTATTACATTTATTTATCATTTTGCTACTTTTAGGTTTTAGCTAGCACTTTTCTTCTTTTAGCTATGGGATAGTGTATTGCTTCTTTAAGTTTTTAGCTAGTATACAGTGGCTTTTAGCATTTAATTACACTTCTGCTATGTTTAGTATTATCTAGCATTTGACTATTTTTAGGTTTTAGCTGCAGCGCTATTATGTTTAAGCTATAATTTAGCTACTTTTATCAATTAGCTAGCAATTTGCACACACACACACACACACACACATATACATATATATATATATATATATATATATAGTATCTTGAAAGGCAGTAAATAAATAAAATTTACCTCTTTTATGCTAACAAATTATGCCATTTTTGTTTAGTGAAGAAGAATAAATTCAGTTTAAATCCAACAAAAATGAATAATCATTAAAAGTGAGGTTCAGTGATCGTTTGGGAAAATTAAAGTCATTAGGGACTGATTTCTTGAAAAAAAATGTCTCTGTGAATAAATAACCGTTATCCTGATATGGTTTTATTATTAAAATGTCATAAATAAAACTGATTGCAGTTTATAAATGGAACACACTTAGGTAGCGAAATCATGTTGTGAAAGACCTGAGCATCCGTTCTCCCCAATGTTTGTTATGTGTGTGTAATAAGAACTGATTCTGATTCTGATATGACTTTTAACTTCTTAAACTCTTATATATACTCACACGTTGAGCGGGGGTGGGGGTTTCAGTGTTTCCTGTAAAGATGCTTTAAACTACAGAGTGAATCCCAGACAAACCTTACCTGTGGGCCAGAATCACCCACAAACCTGGAAAATGATCAGTTTGTGATTCACACGTGTATCAAATCAATGAGTGAATAAAAGTATTAGTCTCTCTCTCTCTCTCTCTCTCTCTCTCTCTCTCTCTCTCTCTCTCTCTCTCTCTCTCTCTCTCATGATGCCAGCGGTGACGTTTGTAATGCCAGCTGACTCAAACACACAGAGACTCTAGTAATTTTCCAGCCTCAAAACGCCCCCACTCTGCCGGAGTTACGTAACACACAACTTCCACAGAATACGGCAACACTGGGACACAACGTGTGAGATTACGCCAGCTTTATCCTTTCCTCCCACCCCTCCCGTCCCCTCCTCTACATCTCTAAATCCCCCTCGCTCTCAATCTCCTGACCCCTCTCCACGGCCGACATCGGCCGCTCCACAGGTGGGAGCCTGAAGACGAAGATGAGGAGATGTTGGAGACAGGAGGTGCTGACTGATCAATAAGGCCGAACATGAAAAAAAACTCCAAATTTATTACCACCTGCTGCTAAAAGGCGGGCAACTGTGTTTTTGTGCTTATGCTAATTTATTTCAAGTGTTTTCTGTTCAGTTTTCTTTATAATCTGTGTGATAAAGTTTATTAATAGAGGTGAAAGGTTAAGTTATACCCTGTCAGTGCTGTTTCGGGGTCACGAGTCATTGACTTTGTGTGTTTGGGTGTTCTCTGTCTCTCTCTCTCGCTCTCGCTCTGTTGGCAAAGGACTGTCTTGGTTAGCAGCCTGGGTGCAGATTGGCTGATGTGGGTCCACTCCCCAGAGATGCTGCTCTCATGCCAGGCCTATAAAAAGCAGCTGCAGCAGGACGGCGTAAACTAGATCAGAGGCGTCTCTGGGGGGCAGGGGGGGTTTGATGGAGTGAGACAGAAAGGCAGTAAAAACTCTGCACCGTCGTTTGACAGCGAGCGCCTCGTGGGACGTCTGCTCTGCAGATCTGACCTCAGATCTGCGGCACACAGAGCGAAACACACTTTGAGTTAGCCTCCCCCACCCCCCAGTCCAACAGCAGTAAATTACATGGGGTCAAGCTCTGAGTGTGTGGTGTTGGAGCATCACTCAGGTCCAACACTGATGGGACAAATCCATTTCTCTTCTGATGGATAGAAATAGATTTGTGCAGTATTGATTTGGAGTTATTCACAGACAACTCTGGCTATAAGAACTTGTAGATGTTTAGCATACATGACTAGTGTTTTTTTACTAGTTTAGGGGCTGCACTTTGTGCCATGGTCTCGTAATCCTGAGGCTGAAGGTTCAAGACCAGAAAGTGTCAACTGGCGTAGAAAAAGCTGCCAAATTATTTTGTGCAAAGTTTGCTTCCTGTTGTGAAGAAGGAAGCAGCCAGCTAGTTGTGTTTTTAACACACACAAAGATGTAGTCAAAAAGAATTTACGTATTAGAGATGCTCCATATTGACTTTTTGCCGATACTGTTCAACCCCAATTCCAATAGTATGATAATAAGATGACATCACATATCTCCTGTCAGGGACATTATGCCTCAATCGCGTGCCGGTGATTGTCTCTGGACCATAAGCATTTATTAACACATTTTAGTCAAATCCAGGCGTTAATTTATTGGACTTTTGTTATCAGAAAAAAACCCGATACCGATATGTAGAGATTTTATATTTTTATGCTAATATCAAATTGATAAAATCTGTCGGACATTCCGATTACATATCTGCTTTCTCGTTTCAACGAGAGGCAATAAATACTTTGAAGACATTTTGAGCGTGACCTTTATATAAACTCAGGTGAATCTGAAGCTGTTAAGCTGTGATCTTTAGTTGGATTGAACACATTTAAAGTCATAACATCAACATCTTTCATTGAGTCAACCCACCTCCCAGTCAGGGTTTTAAAAGAAAAAGTCAGCAGAACTCTTGTATCGAGTTGATAAACAGCAAGGTGGAAATAGTTCTTTGTTTTTTTACTTACAGATATTGAATGCAGGCAAATGTCAGTTATTGCTTGTGTTTTTCTGTCGCACACTAAGCTCTAAAGTTTTCCAAAAAATCCAGAATGCAAATTTAATTTGTCCTCGTAAGTACATTTTTGATCTGCCAAAACTATTTATATGAAACAAACAAGAAGAGCAGAGAGATAAATGAGAGAACAACCAGTCTGTACCCACTCATCTCATCTCCATCAGGTAACAAAGTTGCACCGACTGCTCGCTGAGTGGCTTTTTTTTTTTCTTTTTCAAGGACGTTTCTCCACCGGTTGCAGCCAGAACAGTAGGTTCTGCTCAAACACGTGTCTTCTCTGAAGCAAGAGCGGCTGCAGCGTGTAGCTGCAGCATGTCTGCAGGAACCTTTAGCCCCAGTTCTGGATAACCCAATAAACAGATGGGCTGCAGACCACATCCGGAGGGGCTCTCCAATGACCCCCAAACGGGAAATGTAATTACGCAGTGCCCACAGGCTGAATGATATCAGACAAACCCCCCACCCTATAACGGTCATCCTCCTCTGTCTTCCAGTAACCCTCCAGCATTTATGCAATTAGCTGCTTTGCTTTTTATTCCAGAAGCTGTTGGAGGTAAAGTTTAGCATGGCAGCACTGTGTGGATAATGTGCTACTGTCCGCCACCCGCAGGTCAACCGTGCACGACAGGAGGTGCCAATCAAAGCTGGAGACGGTGGCATGACTCAGTGCCTGCACTGCTGTCCCTCGTGCATCGCACTCAGCTTTGTGTTAGTAAGAAAGAGTGGTTTCAAAGGTCAACAGACAAACAGACAGAGCAGCTTTAGTTACTCATCTGCAAGGTCATATTTACCCACAGGTGATAAGCTAAAAAAATGTTTCTCCCTCTGCTGACGCTTACTCATACTCTGTAACAACAAACATTTGAAATTGGGTTTATGACCAAAAGGCACTGCAAGCGTAGTAAATACCCAGAGAAATGGCATTGCTACAGAAAATACAGTGTAAATGCTGAGAGCTGAAGTGTGTTTAAAACCTGAAACTGAGTTGTTGACATTAAGAGGACAGAAGTAAAAAAAAACTGAACCTAAAGGGAGCAGAACACAAGCTAAAAGAAGCAGAACATGAGCTAAAAGAAGCAGAACATGAGCTAAAAGGAGCAGAACACAAGCTAACAGAAGCAGAACATGAGCTAAAAGAAGGACAACTCAAGTTAAAATGAGTTGAACATGAGTTAAAAGGAGCAGAACACAAACTAAACAGAGTACAATATGAGCTAACATGTGCATAACAGGAGCTAAAAGTAGCTGAACATGAGCTAAAAAGGGCAGAACACAAGCTTAAAGGTGGACAACACAAGCTAATTAGGGGCAGAACATGACCTAAAAGGAGAAAATGGATCTAAGAACAGCTGGAAACAAGTTAAAAGGAGCAGAACATGAGCTAAATAGAAACTAGAATGGAAGCTAAAAGAAAACACCAAATAGTGAAAGAATTTGAAAGACAGCACAGCACACTTCTTCACTGAGCTCAGGTTGAGCTCAGGGTTAAAAAAAAGCACAAAGAATGCACAAATATAAAAGCAGTAAATAAGTCAAATTGAACATATTAAATTAGGCCTGAAACAATCTGTGCTCACTCACTGATTTAAGATTGATGGACTTAAAAACAAAAACGCCTAAACAGCATCTCTATGTCAGAGATTACAGCAGCAATAACATAAATCTAGAACATAAAGTTCTGGTATTGGTAATATGGATATTTCAGTATTGATCTGCACATCACTACTTCTCAGTGCTGGTGAATCAGGGATTGAGACCAATCCTATTTGTTACGAGTCACGCTTCAGTGCTCCGTTTAGTGCGCCACGATCAGATGGACCGAGGTTCTGCGGATCTTTTAGGAACCGGGCAAAAACTCTGAGGGAAGATGGAGGTGATCAATACATTTCAGGGTCCAAATCTGGATGCAGCTGCAGTAAAAATGCAGACATCTGTCAGAATATGGTGACAAATTCCCGTTTCTCTCGTGCCCCCTTTAACCCTCTTCTTCAGATATGATCATTGTTTGCTGAGCAAGGGTCAAAAGATGAAGCTCTGTGGATAAACTTAGATTTTTCCACAAAATTCAGACCCTAAATATATACATGTGTGATTGGATGCAAGTCTGAAACAAAGTGTTTTCACCTCACTGTTGACAGTATAATCATATGACTTCTTACACAATGTTTATGCTTTCTTTTTTAGCTGTTTACACATGACATGTCCGTGCACAGTGACAGATTGCTTCATAAATATTCTCACCAAGAGGGTGTGCTTATCTCAGTAAAATAACAAAAGCTGCTTTCCACAGCAGTCTAATTAAAATGGAAAGAGAACATGAAAGGGAGCTTTTAGTCTGACCACTGGCATGTTCTTATTCCAGAGTCATTACCAAATCAAAACGTCAAAAACCAGCGGGAACAAAATCCAACATAACTCACAGCAGACAGAGAGCCATTGATCGTGTCCAAACTAATAAGTACAATTTGAGGCCTAATAACTTTCTTGACAGCTGTGTTTGTTGCCACTACAAACATCTGCAAACCGCTCGGGGCGAGGGAAAAGTTTGCCAGAAACATAAACAATGAGTTTTCATAAATTCAGCAGCCCACATCATCAGAGTCGGACCACTGCGGTGACATTTGTGCAGGGTGGGGGGGGAGCTGGTTGCTCGTCCTGTCGCAGCAGCAGGCTCTGTGCCGTGTGGGACTGCGTGTTGACAGGCCCCCAGACAGCTGATGTTTACCCATAAATACTTGCTCCATCAAAGGTTGCTGTTTGATGTTTAACCCAGAGTGACGTAACGGTTGGGGAGGTGATGCTGGGTTTCCTGTGGTGCATGAGGGACTCTGAGAGGGACCTTTCATAAAGGTGCAGGTTTGTTAGGAGACTTTGAACTTTTTCTTTGCTTGTGTTTGAAATTTTTTAAAAGAACAAGTTTGAAAACCAACCATGGCTGCATACTTTGTGATATTTCAGTGAGCCATAAGTCAAAGTGTTCCAGAGAGGAGGAGCAACAGTTTTTGTCACTTTTTATACTTTTTTTTTTTTATCTGCTATATTTACAAATATTGTGCCGTAGAGACTTTTTCTGTTCCTTCAGAAACATTGTTCTGTTTGAAATCTATCTATATCTCTCAAAACAATTTGTTACTTTTAGCCAGCCTGTTGCTACTTTTAGCACTTAGCTATTTTGTTGATCATTTAGCTTTATGTTTGCCTTCTGCTATTTTTAGCTTCAAACTATACTTTTGTGCCAAATGTAGCCTTTGTTACATATAACTTTTAGCTATCCTTTGCTACTTTTTGCATTTAGCTACCTTGGTTTTTTTTAGCTCTAGGGAAGCCTTCTGCTATCCTTAGCTTCTATCATTTTTGTGCCAAATGTAACTTTTTGCTACTTTTAGCCAGAGGTTTATAAAGTACTTGAAAAAAATAATTAAGTAAAAGTAAAAGTACCTTAACAGAAAATGACTTTGGTAAAATAAAACGTCTCTGATGAGAAAACTACTTAAGTAAAAGTCATAAAACTGTTCACAAAAATTGGGAAAGTAGAAGTAAAAGTAAAAGTA
>JARVGW010000194.1:19298403-19323976 GCA_031762495.1 Anablepsoides rubrolineatus
CACACACACACACACACACACACACACACACACACACACACACACACACACACACACACACACACACACACACCAGCTGAACATCCACAGCGCAGCGCTGCTTCATGCTCTTATTGTGAAAGGGTTGTTTCGTTCTCGGTCTGATGGACGGTACCGCTGCACCGGACAGGTTTGCTCGGCGTTGGCAGCCAGTCTTTACGGATCTGTTTCCTCTGTGTACACGGCTACGGACGGGCACCGGGGAGGTCGGAAACGGAACGGAACCGGTAAGACGCGGCGCTTTCATATAACCGTGTTGGCAAAGCAGACTGCGTTTGGATAAAAAAAAAAGTTTGGATTTGACTGAAATGATTCCTGATACAGTATTTTCAGACGTACTGAGTCGCTGGTTGCTGACAGTCAGGGGTAAATGTTGTGATTTTGGGAAGTTTGATTTGATTTCTCAGCAGGATTAGAAACTGCGCGCGAGGTTTGGTGGAACTTTTGGAACCGGATGCGTAATTGCGCATCAGTGCGTGCAGTTGTTTTTCCCGGCATTTGTCTCCACTGAGAACACTTAAGTTACTTCACTAATTAAACTGATTGAATAATTATGACAGCATGATGGTCAACAATGTGACTCACTATGGTGGACATGTGAGATGCTGCAGAACTAATATATATATTTATTTATTTTTTAAGTTGCAGCTCTTAATGTCTGATCTTACTGTAAACAAGTGTTTTTTCTACTTTAGATGTTTGCACTGGAGTTACATTTTGGCATCAAATTTTATTTTTTATGTTAGTAAGTTGAAATCATATATGTTTTAGCTAGGTAGCTACATAAATAATGTTTATCTTAGATCTATGTATCTTTTTGGAGTTTTGATCATAAAACAACAACTTGTGAAAGTGGCCCGTTTTGGTCTTTGAGAATGATTTACACAGGAAAAACAACAATGAGCTGCATCTGATTTGTTATTTTTTCTGCAGACATCTTGAATGGCATCAGACTGGTGCTTCTGTTTGTCCTGCTCTTCTAATTGGTTTAATTGTTTTATTTGTGTTGTTTTGTCTCCTGCAGGAGGAACGTAGGCACTTCATTGTGTTTGTCACAACAGAGAGATGGTGTGTGTGTGTGTGTGTGTGTGTGTGTGTGTGTGTGTGTGTGTGTGTGTGTGTGAGAGAGAGTGATATTTGCTTTTGAGTGACTCAGTATCTGGTTTGTAGTACTGTAATTACAGGCGTGTAAAACAAAGTAAAAGTGCAAATTCCCTTTGGGAAAGGCATGGTGTATTTGCTGGCTGTGGCCTGAACTGTGTTGAGCTGGTCGAGCTAACCGTATCATTATGGTGAGCACAAATTAGAGAGAAAAGACACAAAAAAAACCTTGCATTTCCATTTCATTTGCATACGATGTTTGGGGTTTGCCTCCGGCGAAGGCGGGTTTTAGATTTTACTCAACATTAAATTAAATGAGTTCTGAGTTTTGTAAATGAAATGTATTTTTTTTTTAATTTGCAACAGAAGAAATGAACCAAAAATGTGTTTGTAGCTTTTACTGTCAGTGGCATCCAAAAACAGATTACACTTTGATAACATCTCACCTACTGATCTGTTTTTGAACTGTCATAACATCCCATAATTACCTGCCTACACCCTCCTGCATGTTATGAACAAATGGTTCAACCTAGTTAGTTTGTTAGTTTGTTGCAAATGCTTCATGCAACATCTGGAGAGATTTTAAACACAGTTGGATACATTTTTTTTAATTGTTATTTCAATTCATTTGTTATAAATGTGTTTTAAATCTCTCCAGATTTGAAGAGTGAAATCTTCTCCTCGTATACGCCAACGTTTCAAACAAAGATGTTGCGCAACCTGTTAGTCCTCAAAGTATGAGTTGGAGACGACTTTTAGCTACTTTTACACCGAACCTTAGCTCAGTACGTCTGAAAATGACTGACTTATTAAGTTTTGTGTTCAATAAAGAGATTTAGCTGCAGCAGTCATTTATTAGAAATTCCATGTAATGATTACTGTTTGAGAACCCCTCTACCGGATCACGAGATATTTTGCTAACAAACACACAAATAAGCCCATATAGTGTTTTTCTTGCCTCCCATGGCTGTGGCTGATCATAAAGAAGAAAAAGGATGAGGAATAAAGTGAATAAAGTGAATAATAATTTTTAAATAACCTTGGAAGGGTTTGTCCTTTTCAAGTTTTTTTTAATAATTTCTACCTTCCTCGCCATATTACTGCCTTTCACCTTGGAATTTATGTTTGGATTTTGTACATCTGCTGCTCAGCTGCCCTCATATTTTACTTTGACCTTCTTTTTCTCCACCTCCTTGCTGCCATTATCTCTGCTATCATCACCTGCTGGGCAAAAGTAACCACCCTGCTCAGCCTGAGCAAAGCTCGCAGCTGGAGCCTGCGAGGCCCGGGACTGAAATTTATACACTTTTGGATGTTTTATTGACCTCCTGATCTCGTCTTTTTCCTTCTCTGTGTGGACGCTACACTTGATTTCACTCTTCAGAACGGTGACCTTTTGGTAAGATTCTTTTTTGGAAAAGTTTGGAGCTAAAACTGTGGCGGACTCACTGTTTGCTGCTCCGTTTGCCAGAGCAAACATACAGCTAATTCCCTTTAAGCTGTGGGGGGAAGCTTGGGTCTAGAGGACATCACCTTTCTGTCATGGCAGAGCAGAACAGAGCAGAACTGTCAAAACCTTCTGCTTGTCAAAATGTCACAGAAAAGTTGTGTTACAGGCTTAGACAGGTGCGACCAGTGTTTGACCTCTATATCAAAAGGCTTGAAATCTTGCCCTTCACCGAGAAGCATTGCAGCGGTGGTCCCTCCGCCCAAGAGAGGGTCCATGGCCTGCATGGGCAGTTGGCCTGGTTGAGGTCGGGGGTGGCAGACTTGGCAGCTGCTGTCTCAGAACCTGCAGGTTTTACTTTCACCGCCTGTCATGATAACATTTGCTGGATGATAAATTGTCTCAGATATTATTGCGATAAATGATAATATTGTTTGGACACTAATACTGAACGGATTAAACTATTTTATTTTGAAGCTTATAAATGTAAATGGATATTTGATGTTTTATGAAAACCTAAATTATGAACATATTCAGATGAAGGATGGTTAAGGTGCTGAGCCATATGGAACCTGTCCAAACATCAAAGGTTAATTTGTGCACAGTTTTGCCTCTGGCTCTGGAAACTGGATATTTTGTTTCAGTTCCAGAGGAGGAATCATTTGTTTTTTGTGTGATGTGGGTGAGGTCGAAAATGAGAGACACTATTTGTTTTATTGTCTTTTGAATATGAGAAATAAATTGTTTAGTAAAGTTATTGATGTTTATTCAGATCTTTTTTATTTAGCTGACAAAGATTAAATCCTGTATTTATTAAAGTATTTTGTATTTCAGTGATCACAGTTTTTGTTAAAAGCCTGGCACCTCAGGAAGAGGACACTTTTTGTTTTGTGGGAATTTATTTAGTTGTGTCTTGTAAGCCAGAGTGGGCTGGACACTTGTACATGACACAAAAATAAAATAAAATGACTTTAATTACTTTACTGTGATTCCCTCCAGTCAGCTCATCGCTTACTTCTGTAAGCGATAAACTTCTGTTTATCGTATTTACGTACATAAAAAAAGTTATGAATTGACGTTAGAGCCCAATTTCAACAACTACTGCAGCTGTAACATCATTTTCTACCTCCTCTATCCCAGCCGGCATAACTGAGATCATTTTTTTTAATCCATACATTTTTGGGCACATGTCTTGTAGGGGTGTAAATCAGCAGCTTTATCACAATACGATATTACATCGATATGTTTGGATGACGATTTTGATATTTCTCGATATATTTTTGTGCTATTTCAATAATTCATATATCAAAACGTGCAGCTCCTTCAGGACGTTCTAGCTTTGACCTTTGGTACTTCAGTGATATACTTGCAGACATTTTTTCCTCATTAAAAATAAATGGAACTGTCTTCAACATCCTTAAAACCTTTGCTATACTTTTCACTTTTTGTTTTTTACTTTTTTAACTTCTTTGTGCTGATTTAGCTTCCTCTGGCTTCTATTTTGTTAACTTTCAGCTTTTTAAGCTATCGTTTTGACTTGTTCGGCTATTCTGTTAATTTCAACATTTCTGCTACTCTACTGTAAACTAATTTTTTTACTTTTATCTGCACATTTCTGCATTTTGCAGCTATTCTCTGCCCCTTGAAGCTTTTGATTTCAGCAAATTTCAGCAATCATTCAGTTAATTTTGGGTTCCACCTTAATTGTTCAGCTTCTTCAGCAGCTTTCAGTTCAATTTTTCAGCGATAAACATTAACACTGCATTTTTGCAGGAAATTAAATATCTCCAGTTCTGTATGTATTTTCCTCTGTTTTTATAAAATAATTGCAGTCACCCACACGCTGCTTCTGAAGTTTACAGAAGTTTACCAAATGTAGTGTGGCACGGTGCCCTGAGTGAGTCCTGAAGCACTGCGGTCTGAAAGATGGTTTTAGAAAACCAAAGACTCTCCTCTCAGCTAAACGCCTCACACGGAGGTTAGAGACCATCATGCAACTGGAAATACCTGACAGCAGAGTTCAGTCTTTCCTATGCTAAGGAGTAGAAAAAAGGGAGACACGAAAAAAAACAAGCCGGCAAATGAAAATGATCAACCTCATTTGAATTTATTGTGCAGTGAACAGGTCTGCTTTCAGCACTGTGAGAGCCCTCCCTCAGACCCTCCTTGCCTTGAAGTGGCCCTGCTGACCCCTGGAGGGAAACCTGGTTTTATCTCAGCCTCTTTGAGATGATCTTGTTTTCCTTCTGACTCATAACTCCTCACAAGTTAAGATGTTTTTCAGACATTCACCTTCTGGATGCAGCTCCTGGTCAGCTTGTGTTGACCGTCATTTGGTTTTATTTTGATTTGTTGTGGAACTAATATTCTCACTGACAGAAGGCAGATGAAGTCGGCCTCGCTGCATCATACACCATATTGCCTACACACACACACACACACACACACACACACACACACACACACACACACACACACACACATTCACGCACGTGTGTAATGACTCACAGTGGCTGCAGTGTTGGAATGGCACACTCACTAACACAAACATATGCACACACAGTGGTGCATTGATGCCATCGAGGTGCTGGTAAATCCACGTTCTCTGGTGCCGCACACTGGTTCAGTGTTTTCGAACCCGGCACGCCTTCTCAGGTGCCCCACACAACAACAACTAAATGAAACAGGCTGCTTGTTGGACTTCAGCTTCACCTCTCAGGAGGGCTGCGGCCGAATCGTTTGAGAAAAAGCACGGCATTTTGAACGGCTTTAATGAATATTCAGGTCTGCTTGAATTTATCTTTAAAATGTATTTATACAGGTGGGGCATCATGCGAGTAGGGCTGCCACAAACAATTATTTTTATAGTCGACTAATCACCGACTATTTTTTTCGATTAGTCGACTAATCGGATCATACGTTCAAACACACAGCTTATCGCACCAGAATGCAGCTGCTATTATATAACCATCATTAGATTTTAGCTATATGCTAACTAAAAATAATTGCCATGGAAGGCAAGTTCTGCCTCACAGATATTACATTGCACAGGTTTCTTTTTCATTTTCTTAAAATGATCCGACACTTTTGAGCTCCGTTGGCAGGTAGCCATGATACCAGAGCCTGTCTGTATAATGTCTTGTGACGTCCACAGCTTACCCCGTTTACCACTACTGCATGTGTGTCAAGGACAGAAAGGCAGATGCAACAGTGGAAGATGTCAAAGCAGTTTGGAAAGAAAAACAAAGTAAAAGCAAAACAAAAAACGACTAATCGACTATTAAATTAGTCATCCAATATTTTCATAGTCGATTAGACGTCGGCTAATCATGGCAGCCCTACATGCGAGGCTTATTTAGTAACGCCGGGGTTTACACATTGTCGTTTATTGATACCTTCACACCTGTTAGCTGAAGTCTTCAGTAGAGCTCGCTCTGTCGGACCTCAGAGTAAATGCAGTGTGAACACTAAGTGCTGAATGAGCACAAACCAAACAACGACTTGGTATTTGAAATGTTAAACAAGAAGAACAGAAGCTAAAATATTTCATCTGTTGCTAAAAGTAGCAACAATATGTACATAAAATGAGCAAAACTGCAAATGCTTATAGTAGCTAAACTGTATCTAAAAGCTCAAATGAGCAAATTTTAGCTAAAAGCTAAAGTGAGCAAAATCACAGATAAAAGCTTAAATTCTCAAAACTTGTATTTAAAAGCTTGATTTAACAAAACTATGTCTAAAAGCTGAAATGAGCAATTTGTAACAAAAGGCTAAAGTGAACAAAATTACAGATAAAAGCTAACAGGACCAAAACTAATATTTAAAATCTTGATTTAGCAAAACTCTATCTAAAAGCTAAAATTAGGAAAAATAGACACTAAAAGGAGCTAAATGTCAAATGAAACTGTACTTGAAAGCTGAAATTAGCAATTTGTAGCTAAATGCTAAAGTGAACAAAATCACAAATGAATGCTAAAATTCTCAAAACTTGCATTTAAAAGCTTGATTTCGCAAAATCTAAAATTAAGTAAAACAGGTGCTAAATCCTATAATAAATAAAACTAATTGTTTAAGTTAGCAAAACTGTAGCTAAAAGCTAAAGTGAGCAAAATTACAGATAAAACCTAAAAGGACCAAAACTTATATTTAAAATCTTAGTTTAGCAAAAGTCTATCTAAAATCTACAATTAGAGAAATCTGTAGCTAAAAACAAAATTTGGTTAAAACTAAAGGAAGCATTGGAAAGACAGAATTAGAGCAAGTATGTTGAAGTCCATTTATTTACTTTCTTCACCTGCAGCTGGTGTTTCTCTCCAGAGGTGAGTGTGTAAGAGGTGGGGGTCACCCTGGAAAAGGTCACATGTCCCCCACAGGGACACACAGAGACAAACAGGACATTCACACACAACTATTCTAACATGCATGTTAGTGGCTGTGATTGTTTTGTATCAAATAACATAAAAGGAAGAAACACTAAGAGTACCAGCACACTATTCTTGATCAAGCTGAACATGTTGGTAAAAGTGCAAAGTGTGCAAAAGTAGTTTGCAGTTTAAAAAAGCCTACAGAAAAATCTTCCAAGAGGAAACAACAGTGTGAACGCTGAGTCAGTCTTCACTAATAAAGTGTGTAACAGTCATCAGTTTAATCAGATATGAGAGATACTCACTTTCTTCTGTCAAAATTATTTACAAGTGGCAGGTCTAGTTTCTCAGTTTAGTGCTGTGAATGTCTGTGTTGTTGAGTCACTTTTCTAGCTTTCTGCTGTCAGGATTAGAACACATTTCGTGCATTTAGATAGTCGGCTTTGTGAAATCTCTGGCTGCAGCACTTCGGTGAAAAATGAAACGTCCGTCCTCATCACAAATGATTTCTGTTTAGTTGCTCTGAGTAAAAGGCATTAGTTTAAGTAAAGTATATAAATTATGCACAACCAAAAGTTTGGAGCCATCGTTCAGTCACGTCAACCATCTGAAACAACTTCAAGTTAAATATTTAAAACAAAACTTTCAACAAACATTTTTCATCCTAATATTAATTTTTTAAGAGGGTAATTTTGGAGAAAATACAAGGATTTTAAAAGTCAAATCCCAGAAGTGCATTTTTGTCATTTTGCTGTCAAGTTTCTTCCATAGAGATAATCTATAAACCTGAAGCAAACTCCTTTTATTAACTAAAAACTCTGTTTTATATGGTGGGGTATGAGGGCCAAAATAAAGACTATTGTGCAACCAGTAGTTGCTACATCCTTGTAGCAAGAGGCTATATCTATTCCTAAGCCAGTTATTGATCTGATTAAAGCAAGGATGTAGCAACTGCTGGTTGCACAATAGTCTTAATTTTGTTCCTCATAGTTTTCAGCTTTACTTTTAACAGGTACCAGCCCTCAGTTTGAATATATCCTGCAGGAGAAAAGCTTCCTGCACTCACTAAGTGACCAACCGCTGTCTGAGTTCCTCACTGAGCAGACCGTAACAATGTCTGATCGATGCTCTTCACAGTGAGCTCTTCTGTCTGGAGGAGCAGACCCGTGACACGCCGTTTCTTTTATTAAACACGTAGGCTGTTAGAAGAGGTGGCTGGTATGGGCAGGTGTGCTTCAGGTCGCCTCAGAGAGTCTGACAGTGTTGGCGTTAGGCTTGTGACGTCGCCGCTGACTCACAAGCGCTCGTATCACACAGCTGCACCCTTTTATCCGTGTTTGCCATCTCCTCGCACTGACTTAGTAAACCAAACAGTGGTGGCCCGGTCTTTGATTAAAAGTCAGATTATCCCCCCCGCCCCCTCTTACGATAGGTGGGCTAAGCATCTCCTGGAAAGCGAGACTGTTTATTCTTTCCGTGCCGTGCTTTCACACTGTTCAGTTTGAGTCATCTGTGTACTTTTTTTTTTTTTCCCAGCGGTATCTTCCTCTCGCCATCTTCTCATTTATAGCTGAGGTGTTTTTCATTTTTCGGTTGCACGAGTGTGTGTGGGAGATGTGCGTTTGCACTCTGCTTGAGGCCTCTTATCTGTGTCAAACTGGTGGGCTGAGAGTGGATGAGGGAAGCAAGGCCAGCTTTCTGCTCTTCAAGATCACACATTAACTCCACTTCCTCCGGTTTAAAATCCCTCTTAGCCCCGCAGCACAGCCGACGCACACATTGACTCACTGAACCGGAGTCCGTCCTGCCAACTGCGTTGATTCGCTGTTTCCCTCCAATTCCTACCTGATTGGCAACTCGCTCATTCTACAGCACAGTTGTCATATTTTGAGCAAACCTGGAAAAGACCAGTCCGTTTTTTATTTTTGTTGAAAGTTGAATTGTCAGGACGAGTGTCCTCCTGCAGACTGAACGAGGCGCACAAAGCTCCACTTGTGCCCCGTCCGTTATCCGGTTGACTTGCCTCCCTCCACCTCCAGCCCAGCTCAGGCCATCACAACCTGTGCCGGGCCTGACAGACCCTATAATTGAACCATACATTTTTCCCCTCTCGGTACAGAGAGAAAGGGACGTGTCTCGGTGTTTTGCTCCCGCAACGTTTCTGTTGACAACTTGGGAGCTGCTGGGGGTTGGGTTAACAATCGCTCCGGAGCTGCTGTCAGGAGACTGGGGGGAGTACCGAAAGATGAAGAGGGAGGAGGAAGATGCATCAGAGTGAGGAAGAGGTGGGTTGTGGAAAATAATTTGAAAAGGTTCCCTAAAACATAGTAGTAAATAATATAGTAAAACATTTATTCATTTCATTTAAAAACAAATACTATACATACAACAAATAATACAAATCACAAATAAAATGAAAGGTGGCAGAAAGAAGAAAAATTTCTTAACATTAATTAACATCTGACCCTTTTTAAGATTAGGATTAAAGCATTGCAATTCAACTTTACATAGACCTAAACTGAAGGATTTAAATGTGAAAAAATAGGATTTAAAAGCAGGATATGTCTTCTTTACCAAGCAAATAAACAAAAAACTCCAAACTTTTATTAGACATGATTACGTTTGTGATTTTTTGACTTTCTGCTCTGTTTTGGTTTTGGATAAATTTGTTCCAAACCGTCTTGGCAGCACAATGAGAAACCTGGAATGAGTGTACGTTCCTGAACAGAGTGCCCAGTTATTACCTCTGCTGACTTTGTGGGCTGTATCAAGGCACTCCTCCTTCATGGTAAACTTTTTTTTTTTGTGGCTCAGGAACACACATTTAAACCCTCACAACATACTCTGAAAAGATGCTTGGGCACCGAAAGCACAGAGGACAGCCTTGTTCCCCCCCAACTGGCTCCAGATAGGAGACACTGGGACCATTTGTGGGATGAGGGCACAAGAACTGGATCGTGGGGAAGGACACACATTGGAGCTCTGTATTTCTGTTTTTAACTTCCTCCTCCTCCTCCTCGCTGTGGCTTCACTCTTTCCCCCCTCTCTTTTTTTTCCTTGTGGACATTTGTACGCCTTTGAGACACTTTACTAAAGCAATGCCTTTTTCCCATAGGTTCTTATCTATCCTGCGTTCTCCTAAAGGCTTTAAGTTAGCCATTCGAATAGAATCGAAAAAAATCTCCGTAAAATCAGTAAGTATGAGGAAGAAGCCTGTCTTTAAGGGGAATTATGGCCTCTAAGGGCACTTCTCAGGTTGCATGTAAACCTGCCAGCACTCTGCTCTCAACATGCCAGAAGAGGTGTTACATAAATGACAGAATATCCCAGACGGCCACTTGGCGTATGCTAAAAGCCCGCTCCCAGGTTGGTGTTGATATTAATGATTCCACTTAGAGCTTTGAAGTGTTTGGGTGATGAGCAGCCAGCCTAGAAATGAAGGAGTGGTTCTGACCTTGTCCCACTTCATGAATTTGCTCTGGTTTCTGGCTAATAGAGTTTGCCCTATTCGTTCTCCCACAACATGCACTCAGAATAGCTCTGGCATGCCCCATTAAGCAGTATTGTAATTGTTAACATGGCACACGCTGTCCTTGGCACACATTAACTACTTCATTTAAATGTCAATCCCAATTAAAGATGGGCTGAGAAGATAATTGTTTAACTGGGAACAAGTGTTACAACTTCAATATCTTTTAACTTTTTGTGTTTGCTCTTAAATAGATCATTCAGGGGAGCCAACCTTGATATGTAATAATAAAAAAGTCAGCTTTTAAAAAAACAGCTTTTTCTTTTTTTTTGTGAATAGTTTTGCAAAAAAAGAGGTGAACTTCAAACAAAGTTCAGGCAGCTGAACGTTTTTTTTTTTTGTGACTTGAGCTGCTCATGCCCATTCGAAGCTTGTTTTTTTGCTTGTAGAACCGCTAACAGAACCCAACAGTCAGGACTAATTTCACTGCCAGGTGTGGACACTTCAACTAACAGCTGTCCTCTTGTGATCAGATCATCCAGGACTCCTGTTAGTATCAGGTCTGCACAAAGACTCCTCAGGCTGTAATCAGTGGAACGAGCAACAGATGCGGAGCACCGGAGGGACATAAGCAAAGGCAGAGGAGCAGCAGGAGTTGGTTGAAAAGAGTGAAAAGAAAAACGCAGGAGGAGACGAGTCCAGCAGGATCTGGGAGGTAAACTTCTTACTGGTCACTCGGTCGCAAACACTCAGAGTTCAGTGCGAACACAAAAGAAAAAATTGTCCATTTTCTCACAATTTTCTTGCAATTTTTAGTCTGCAATTGGTCTCCAACGTTGGCAGCCCAGTGAGACGCCATTTTTTTTGAGTTGATGGCGTGTTTCTTTTTACCCAGAAAATAAAATTTGTAATAAAAGCGGGCACAAGAAAAAAGATATTTTGTAGAGATGGTACTGTGGGTTGGCATTCTTTTTCTTTTCTTTTTTTTTTTTCTCCAAGGACTGAACAAACAGGAGATATGCTGGTGAAGTTGTTTTTTAAACTTTTTTTATAGGAGACTTTAGTTTGTCATCGGGGAATGAAGCTGGATGGATCCAGGTTAGGATGAGCTTTAATCCCAGGTGGTTTTAAAAGATATTTTTGTTGCTTTAGAACTTAAGCAGCTCTTGATGGCTTCATAAACTGTTCAAACCGAAGTCGTATCATCGTTTGGTTGTGTGAAAAGTTGTGTCTCGTGTTTGTTTTTCATTCAGACTCTTTACAGTTCCTCCCTTCCTTTCTCCAAACATCATTTCAGACCTTACCAAGAGCAAAAACATCTATACTAGGCAAAACCCCCTTTCATCTTTATAAACATCACAAACCTCTTTATTCTTCATAGTCGCCCCCAGTCCCCTCCCCTGGAAGCCTACCCAGCTGTGCATGAACCCCCACCCCCCTTAGAAAACAATAATGCTAGAATTAGGTCCTGCACAGAGTGGTGCCAGCCTGGGGGGTTTGGCACAACACTGCCCCCCCGCTCCATCTATTCCCAGCAGCAGAGACCAGATGGATGGCAAACAGGGACGCTTCCAGGTCCAAATCACCTCTTGCAGCTGGATGACAGAGGAGGACTGGGCCAGGCGGGTACAGGAAACTGTTGTCTCCTTTTTATACTTTCACATTTACATTAGGTCATTCACTGATCTTTTTTTGTTTGGTCTTAAAAGATTTTTTTTGGAAAGGGGGTAATTTCTTATGTGTCTTATATGATTCTTTTGTTATACCTTATGAAACACTAAATTACTTTTTCCAAGATTTGTTAGTTATTTATATATAGCTCATTAACTTTCAGAGTAAATCCAATTCAAGATGGCTGCCACACCTTATTAACCATTGCAGACACAAATATGACTGTAACTTATTTAATTCCACAGAGTGAGGTGAGGTTTATGTGGTAGTAGCTGAGAGTCATAACGTCTTATAGGGCTGTGTGTAGAGGTGGGCATCTAGTTACATTTACTTGAACAACCTTTTGGAAAACAATGTACTTTTCATAATTTTACAACACAGTACTTTTTACTTGACCTAAGTAATACTATTATGAAGTATCGTTACTCTTACTACATCATAACTGTACTGAATGAAAGAGCTACACGCCTACAGATATACCTACTGTAAGTATTAATTCATAATGAGATAAATTTGACTTACAAAAATGCCTTTTTTAATTTTGTAATTATGTTATTTGTATTAATTTTCTTATAGTTCCCCTTTGATGTCACTTCTTTTACTTTGGGCAAGTTTAAAAGAAAATATTCCAGTTATGTGATTAAAATGGGTAAAAACATGTTTAAAATGCAAAGTTTCTTTAATATAAAGATGTTTTCTTTGACTTTATGTATTTGAAGGATATACACGTCACAGGGACTTTAAAGTTAGTCTTCATTCAGACAGCAGATTATTACATGAGCTCACAAAAATACAACTCAATAAGTTTCATAGATAATGAACTAAAGTTTGACACGGTGGGAGTAACTGTGGAAATATTACATGTTTAGTTTGTGTTTCGCTACTTTAGATTTTAACTTAATTGCAGCTACTTTAGCAAAGTTGTTTTTACAGTAAGAGCATTTCTTCTAGGTAAATATATTTGTAGTTTTAACAGAAAGTTAATTTAAGTGTGTACCCTGCGTCCTGCTCAGTGACTGCTGGTCATGGGCACCAACGACCTCGGTGACCCAGAAATAAAAAAAGCGGGTAAAGATAACGGATGCAGACTCATTACCTTCACATTTATTCCTCTACAAATGTGATATCAACTCATTTCCTAATTTTCCTAATCCTGCTGATAAGGAAAGTAATAGATAAACACTAATGATGACAACTCTTATCCATTGATGACTTTAACCCATTCGTCTCCATCACAAGCTGAACCAGAGAGACCTCTGAGCACAGCTTTAACAAGAACAATAATCGTTTCTACCTCTGAGCACAGAACAATAGAACCTGGGTAGAAATGGGAAAAACAAACTGTGCTTTCAACAGATTCGCTCACGATGTCGAGCACTTTATAATGAAATCTACAAAACAATCATAGCACCTATAGACCAGGCGGGAGGCAGAGAAAAGGAACGGTCCCTCAGAACTGCAGAAATTGGGCTGATAAAACAGCGGCGAGGAGGATGGAGAGCAGAAAAAAACACACTTTTTTTGCACTCTTTGTTGTTCTGCTACGTAGGAGAAAGCTTTCAGCACAATCATCAACTCTACAGTAACTTCCTTCAACATTCTTTCATTGTGTAACATTCTCCTGAACATTTCAAGTACATCTGTTTCTCTAATTGCTGTGCTCCTACACCTCTTCCTCCCATCCCTCCCTTCTAGCTGTGTTTCTCTCTCTCCGGGCGATGAGTCAGGGGAGCAGCGAGAGGTACGAGACATTTGCATCGGCACCTCGCCTCATTTGCTGTCCTAATAGGAAGCATGGGAACATGGCAGCAGACAGACGTGGGGGCTGTAAGACAGTGAGTAGGTGGACGGGTCGAGGAAGCAGGACAAAGACAGTGAGTGAAAGATGGATGCTGTGCAAAAAATAAATAATAATAAACAGGACTAAATTATGATGGGTGCTGGAGTAGGCCGCTGGTCACCAGACAACACATTAGCATTGAAATAGAAAGCAGTGATGCAAATGATGTGAGTCATTTGTAGCCTTCAATTACTGATTAAAAAAAGCAGGCAGGAGTGATTCATTGTTGCTCGCTCTAAGTGACTAGATCAACCAAGACAAACCAAACGTCCACCTCCTCCTCTCTGAGACACTGAAGAGCTGACTGATTCATCCACTCTGCTGGTACCACAATGCTGCTGTTACACATGTGTGCACAAGAGTCCATGTGTGTGTGTGAGAGTACTGTTGCACACTTTGGCAGGTGGGCAGTCGAGCACAACCCAGTGGTTCACTTCAGCACAGGAAGACAGGTCTACACATTATTCCCATGACAACGCTGCACTGGGTTGGCAACATGAGCCCGTCTACCTTTCATTAGACAGGCAGTGTGATGTGTTGCTCATTATCATAGAGCAAGCAGCTAAAGCCTCAAATGTGCACCACAAAAAAGATAATTAAAAGCCCAACATGCCTTGAAGTAATTTATAAGATCTGCCAACTTTCAGTTTTGATTCAAGAGCCTCACAGAGGTGTAAGAGTAGCACTACTTCTACATATTCTTACACACGAAAAGTAAAGGTTGCAGCTGTACCACCCTGTACCTGCCAGATCTCATCTGTTAAGCAGGGTCAGGCCTTGTTAGTAGATGGGAGACCCCTGGGAATACCAGGTGCTGTAAAACCAATGCAGGAGTTGCACCCACATTCGAATAATAATAGCATTAGAAAACCTATGACCATATTAGGTCATAGGTTGCCTTCTATGAAGGATGACAAGTAAAAATGAACTCTCCTAGAAATTACTCTTCATCTCTGATGGTGACTCAACATAATCCAAGGAAACATCAGATTCTTTGCTACAATCTGTAATGTTAGTCATTGTAGCAACGCTCTGTTCACAAGCAGACATCACTTCTTGTTTTTCACACACAGATGTCTCAACTGTTCATCTTTTCTCATATGGTTTCTAATATCTTTTCAAAGAGACATTCATGTTTATTACAGTGTTGTATAAAGTACCTCAAAGTGATACCTGAGTAAAAGTACAAGTATCTTACCATAAAATTACGTTTGTAAAACATTAGTCTTCTCTGATGATATTACTTGAGTAAAAGTCTTAAAGTATCTGACATTTAGGCTACTGTACTTGAGTATGAAGTAATTTTCGGATTTTAGTACAACTAAAGTTAATGAGTAAAAATGTGCAGTTTAGAATGTCCAAAATGACATTTATTGAGAGGTGACCTCCCAAAAAACATTTCTCTAAGGGTCATAAACACTATTGTGTTCTATTAAAATGTGAATAGTTTAAGCCTAACTACCTGTTTCAGTCTCTGCCACAATCCTCTTCATGTTAGACTACATACATCTGACATGCTGCTGCAGTGTGACATGATTTGTGTCATGTGTAGATGTGATAGATCTAACAAACGAACAGGGTTTCAGAATTAAATTCACGTTCTCTGGATGTATTTACAACTTTTAACAATCTGAAATAAAATAGGAATAAGACCTTTCTACTTCTTAGCTTTTTAAAAATGTAGGTAGTAAAAAGTACAGAAGTGTGTAGAAGTGTAAAAGGTAGACTGAAAAATAATTACTGGTACTCACGTAAAGTACATAGAACCAAAATTTCTACTTAAGTGCAGTAAAGTGTTTGTTCTTTGTTACAACTCTGATTACAAAAACATGTCACTTTTAAAGTTAATTAGTTGTAGATGAACTAAAACTTTCTCACTAATTAAAATCCACATCCGCTACTATAAGATATTTTAAACTCACACAGTATAATCCATATGCTGCTTCCTGTAGACCACAGGCAGAACATTATCTCCCTTTAACCTTTAGGTGATAAAACCTTCTATAGATCTCACTTCAAAGAGATAAAAAGGAAAAGTAATGAGATGAAAGGGATTTGTTTGTCAATAAAAACTTCACCTTCATGTGAAGACATTTGTCCAAGTTTTTATCTGCTTCCAGTGAGACAGTTAGGCTTTAATTACACAAGAGTAAACCTAACGACTGTAATGATTATCTGTGTGGTCAGAAGAGTTCTTTTCCATGCTGGACTTTCACACTTCTCCTGATTCATTCTCGCTGAAGTGACCTGTAAATCTGAACAGAACAGGGAATAGTTTAATTTTCTTTTTTCTTTTCATTTAGTGAGACACCACAAAGTGAGAAATCTTTGCTTCTGCCTCCTGTGTGGTTTTAGTGCATTTTATTTTACTGTCCCGTTTTTTATTGAGTTCTTTAAAAACCCATTAAATACAACATGTGCACATAAACACCCACTCTCAACTGTTTGGAGTGAATTTTGAAGGAAGATGCTAGAAAGTTGAATAAATAAAGTATCAACCAGGCAAACAAACTTTTAGTTGACATCATAAAACGTACGTGGAAAGCAGGCATTAAATGCATGAGATTAATCTGTAATTATGCTCTATAGACTCGCTGCATTAGATCAAATTAAATCCCTTCGGAGTGCAGCAGAATAGAAACTCTCAGGCTGCTGGCAGCGCTTTATTGTGAAAAATGAGGATCTGTGCTTTTCTAGCGGTGAGCAGTTTAAATATCTGTTAGGAGTGATTACAGTACCAGAGAAAACCCACGAATTCATTCATGCTAATAAACAAGCTCAAGATTTGGTGTGTGTGTGTGTGTGTGTGAGGTTGATGGACATGCAGACTGAATGATTCTCTTTAAAATCTATCTCCTTTAAAAAAAAACACAAAATGGACCCAGTCAGTTTTATAGATAGACCAAAAATGTGACGTAGTAGTTGAGACAGATCCTTCTGTAATCTGTTCGTCTGTTAGCAAAATATCTCCTCACCAACTGGACAGATTTTAATAAAACTTTCAGGAAATAATCATTAGATAGTAATCTAAAAGTGATTAACTTTCCTCCCAGACATAAAAATATTCAATTCAGGGTGACCAATCTTACTAACTTTTTCCACGCTTGTAACTCCTCCTCTCCTTCCACAGAATTAAGACTTTTAATGCTCTTTTTCCACTCTTGTTTTTTCTTTTCTGTCCATTTGTTTTTACTCTTTATCCAGAGGTTCCAGATCTTTGTGCGATAATCCAAATGCTCATTTTTTTGTTTAACAGGGTCCTCAATTTCATCCCATCCTCTGTTGTCAGTTGATGGTTATAATCATCTCTTCCTGGTTACATCTCTGGAGGTGTTACTTTTTACGTCAGACATCAGAACATAACTCATCTTGTTTAGACTAAAGAAAGAACACATGATAAAACACACACCAACTCTTTGTCTGCTTTAACCATACAGGCTGAAATGATCAGAAAGTATAAAATACAATACTGCATCTAACATTCAATTAATCAGTTACAAACTTTCCTTCAGAGCCAAATAAAAGATGGTTGACAGTCAATTCACCTTACAAAACACACAAATGTCTTCAGCTCTGTTAAGGTTAGACATTAAGCTCAAACCTGGCGTGTTAGCAGCTGAGAGCCATCATCAACATATTATAAGCAGTAATAGATCACACAAACTCTTCATATGGCAGGAGGTTGAGCATGATAAGGTTTGACCCAAAAGGCTTTAATGCTGGCTCTTTAATTTGCATCTGTGCACAGGCGGCGTGAATAAATCAGGACCCGGTTAATTAATTAAGTGAACCTTTAAATTACAACAGGCTGGCCTCGCATGGCTGGGTGACCATCAGGAGGTTTTCTCTCCACCTCCAGAGACCAAACAAACCAAACAGGAAAAGGCTGGGCTTTGGTTTCCATCGTGGTGCGTTCAGAAGGTGACCTTATCTAACGTCAGGTTGTTTTATTTTAATGAGTTGTTTTTGACACAATTAATGTGTGTATTTGTTTTTACAACCACGAAGGGCACTGAGACTAAACACCGATGTATAAAAGCCCCCTGATGATTAAAGACAGGTGTGTGTGCGCATGTTTTTGCTACATCGTGGGAACCATTTTCCAGAAAAAGGCAGCCTCGTGTGGACCAATGCCCGATCCCCACGGGTATGGATGCTAATGTAAGGTGGAGTGGGTGGGTAGGTTAAGGACCGAGGTGTGAATTGAGGTAAATTTTAGGGTAAATGGTCAGGGTTAGGCTATAAAATTACCAGAAAATCAATGAAAGTCAATCCATCATCCCCACAGGGATATAAAAACAAATGTGCGCGTGGTTGTGTACATGTTTGTGCTAACTGGTGGGGATGAGTTTTGGCCAGTGTTCCTGGTACACACTAGTGGGGATCTACTGTTCCTTATAGGGACAAAAGCCCAGTCCCCATTGTCATAGATACTGTTTGTGGGTTAGGAATAGGAATATACTGTTTAATTTTAGGGAAAATGTCTGGGTTAGTCATAAATGCAGTTAAAAGAATAAATGGAAGTCAATACAAAGTCCTCAGTTTGATGGTACAAGGATGTTTGTGTTTATCTGAGCGTATAGTTTTTTTCTTTCATTAGGAAGAATGTAACAAAGCCAAGTGTTTATTTTATTCAGAGAAAACCAGTTTGTATTTGTTTTGAAAACCGACAAATAAAGAAGCCTAATTTTTGTGTTTTTCTTCTCGCTAATTGCTGCGTGTCTGAGTCTCTGTGATGAAAGACAGTTTCTCTGCTCGATAGAAAACATTTCCACTTTGAAGGGCAAACCCAGAGGATGGTTCTGTTTGTGTGGAGGAGTTTTGTTTCTTGATTGTACTGGATAAAAACTAATGCTGACTTTAGCCTTCATATTTCTTTTATTTGCTGTGTAATCTCAGTAGATTTGTTTAAGAAACACTTTACACATATAGAGTTTAACTGCAAAGTGTCATTTTCAGTCTTAGACTGAAACTTGTATTTTCCTAAAGAATGAAAATTTTATTTTATTTTTTACTTTTTTTATTAAACATTTTTATTTAACATTTTACCTTTTATTTATTTTTATTTACCGTTATTTAACCAGGCAAGTCCCGTTGAGATCTCAGATCTCATTTTCAAGGGAGGCCTGGGCCTGAAGGCAACCTATTGTACATGTTTTTAGGCTTTTAAAGCTTCCACAAGCTGTAATTTAAAATCATTTAGGTGGATTTTAAAGCACTTCCTCCCAGCAGTCAGGCGTGGGTTGAGTGTTTTTCTAATCTGAAAATATTCAGCAGAAATTAGGAGAGGTAATATTTCAGGAGAAGAAAAGCTGGAGGAGCAGCTAAAGTGATGTTCAGAAGGTGAAGGTTTAATTAATTCCAGTCGGTCCCAAAGGAGCATCAGTTAGTCAGCTCTAACTTTCTAACCTGCTGACTTTTTCACAGTGACATCATTATTGTTTACTTAAAGACAACATATCTGTGTGTTTTTTGTTTTGTTTTTGTTTTTCTGCCATACATGGGCTCTTTAGCCCGCGGTGAGCATGACGCACCCAGCTCCTCTCATCACCGCTCAAAAAGAAAACGTAATGTGAGTGGATGAGCTGGCAGACCGTCAACAGTAAGGTTGCCTGAATAAATCAGAGATTTTATCAGCGAGGAACCTTTTTGGTCTGTGTTTGGAAATGTTTGTTCAGATTTTACTTTACACTGAGACTGGTTGTTGTGGATGGAACTTAGCTTTGACCAACTTGGTGTTGATGTGACGATGGGAGGTTTTTATTTTTATTTATTTTTTTATCCATCCATCCATTATCTGTACCTGCTTATTCTTTTTAGGGTCGCGGGGGTCACAGTGTGAGGGGCAGGGTACACCCTGAGTGGCCTACTCGGCCGACGGTATCCCAGAATTCATTGCACCATCAACAAATTAAGCAGGAAAACAAAGACAGCATTTTTTTTGTTTTGTTTTTTAATGATGTGATATGTAGTTTGTGACATATTTTGCTAACAGACAGAAAGTGGACTCCAATAGTTGATGCTGGTGGAGTTTTTCATTTTTAGAAGCCCCCCGCTGCTGTAAAGCCCTAAAAGGTTGGCATTCACCAAGAACTATTCAGAATTCAAACCTTGTCTTCGGCTCATTCCGTTTGAGAAACATTCAGATTTAACGCTTTTCCTGCTGCCACAGCCAGAGCCATGCTGGCAGTCGCCTTTTGACCTTTTTCTATTGTTGGAATCGTCCATGATGTGAATGCTCTATTAGCTGACTCATTTCATGACTCGTTTCACCGTTTTTAACAGAAACCTGCAGCTTCCACTCGTGTTGGGGTTTGAGCTCGCCTTTTTAAAGCTGTGACAGAGTCGGAAAAAGAAAAGTCTTGTGAGGAGGATCACTGAGTTTAAAGTATTTATTGAAAGCAGAAAACAGCTTTTTAAACCACATCCAAGCTCAGCCGTTATGCTTCAGTTTGATCTGCATTCGCTGACTGTAATAACCATGGAAGTGGAGATTTGAGTGATGCACACCTTATTTAATCCCTTGGATTTTTTTATTTTGTTATGTATTTTTGTGTTTGTAGTATTAGCAGAAAATCTCATGAACCGGCAGGATTTACTAAACTCCATTTAAGATTTTCACTATAGCTAATTTATTCTTAGCAAACACAAACATCTCTACAATGCAGCCAGTTTGATATAAACTGAGTTAAGTTATGGGTGGTTATAGCTGACACTCATCCCCATAATACAGTCTGAGTGCTAACACACACTGACATCTCAAGATTAGAGTTTTTTTTTCTAAATTCTGTTAATTTTTTTCCCTTAAATTGAAATTTTTCCATTTTTATTTTTCTAAATTTCTCTTTTTATTACATTGAATTACACATTTTCATTCTAACCATTATTATGGTAAAAAGTGTGCAATTATAGTGACTAAACAATACTAAATAGCCACATAATTCAAAATTTATTAGCTTTGATTTCACTTTCACAAATAAAACACATTGTTGTAGTTCAGCAGAACATTAAATGCTTTTAAGAAATAACTTTCTGTCAGTGCGGAGTCGAAGCCCCCCCCCCCACACACACACCTGTGTGGAACTGCAGGTACAGGGAGCAGCTGCGGCCAAAATTTTCATTTTATTTTGTAAAATCTGTGTTTTAATCATAGAGCCCTACAAGATGTGCAAACAGCTACAACTTCATCATTTTTTATAGAAGAATAATTTAATGAAAATCTACAGGAGACGAGCGCATCTTCAAACAATAAGCCCTTAATTTTTGTATTTAAAAGGACAAGTGTCTTAAAAATAGGCTTAATATTACAGATCTCTGTAGTCTTAAGTGTAATTCTTTCATCTACAGTGATGACATAGGGCACTTCTTTCTGATTACACCTGTGTCGCTGATCAGCAGGTGTCCTCTCCTCTGTGTTAATCAGGTTGACTAAAGCCTAAAGTGAGTACAAATGAGATGGAAAATGGTTTGAATGACACGTAAAGCCTCTGCAGGCCTGTAAGCCGCCGCCCTTCGCTCAGAAGGTCATCTCTAAAGAGTTTGCTTTCCTCCCCATGTCGGCGTGCCGCTCAGTCCCACATTATCTCCACACATTAACAACATATTGATTGCTTATAATCCCCTCGCGAGCAAATCCAGCATCATCAAAGTCTCTCGGTGACTTCATCTGTTTATTTGGGCCGAGGAGGCAAATTAGCAGGAGTGGAGTTATATGTATGTTTATGGAGAAGGGCGACGGGACAATGAAAGCAGGGAGAGGATGTCCTCACGCTGTTTTCTGAGTGACGTCTAATCAACGCTCCTGCCCCCCCCCCCCCCGAGCCCGAGATGCCCTGGATGAAGGTGATGTTTGCCAGAAATGCAATAGATCAATATCTCAAGGATGGTTTAGGCTGGCTTTGAGGGGCTGTCACTCAGTTCTCACTTTTTTCTTTCATTCAGCGAGGTCCAAAGCTCCATCTGATCCCCCCCCCCCCCCTTCTTGTTTCTTACAGCTTCCCATCCGGGTGCTTAATGTTACGATTAACAGATGGTAAATAATGTGAGGATTTAAATTCCTCCAGCAGAAGGGAGGAAAAAAGGGTGAAGTGTTTCCAACATTATAGTTTAAAAGCTGCACTTGTGCCTGCAGGGTGTGGATGTTAAAAAAAATAAAGTGTGTTTCTTCCCTTCAACAGCTGCTGCTGAGGCACCTTTGAGCAGCTCAGGATTTACTGCTCAGCCTCAGATGATGCTGAATCCTGCTAAAATTCACACAGCTGAGCTGTAGTTTCTAGAAATATTGAAATAGGAAAATAAAAAGCAGATTTAGCAGCATAAGGTGGACTGAACGACCCAAAACAATATGAAAGTGTTACCGAGCAGCTGTGGATGTGTCAACAGGACTGAGTCGCTGTGAAATATTTATGAGGAAATGGATAAATGTTAGCAGAGCCACAGCAAGCATCAAACTGTGCCAGACAAGAAGACAAATGAGGAAAAGTTTTGAACAATAACCTGCATAAAAGGTGATAAATTGATTTTAAATCTTTATTAATAAAGTTGTTTCCTGCAGATTTCTCTTCACCGTTTAGCAAATTTGTGAAATTCGAGACCTGCAAATGCGTTTTGAAATGATCCTTTCATTGTTTCATAAGTCAGATGAATAAATACATCCATGTGACGAGTGGAGTGACTGTCCTTTGCGGAGGAGGAGGGGGTAATTCTCTTTCACGCATCATTAGCCCTCATCCTCTCGTGTGTGTGTGTGTGTGTGTGTGTGTGTGTTCGCCATCTGCTGCAGCCAATCAAAGCCTCTCATCAGTCCTGGACCACTCCAGCTCCACATCTCTCCATGATGGCATCTCATTTCTGTCTCATGTCTGAGTCTGGACCAGTGCTCATTTATGCATTATTCTCTCTCTCTCTCTCTCTCTCTCTCCTTCCATCTTTTCCTTTTTTTTCCTCCCCCTTTCTCTCAGTGATGAAGAGGAACAATCAAAGTCACTCCTGTTTCTAACATCCAGTCCATTTTCGTTTTTTTTTTTGTGGGTGGAATGATTTTTATTTCCTCTGTCTCACTCAACAACCTCGGCCGCTGTTATCATTCGTGGTGCAAAATGGGTGGTAATGGCTGCGCTAACGGTATTCTCCGAGCGGGAGATAGGAACTGGATGAATTTGGGAGTAATGGGGTGATAATGGCATAATGGATAGAAGAATTAATGCGTGTTCCTCGTCTACGGACGGAACATTTATGGTAGTTATGGTGAACACGTGGCAATCTCTTTCCACCGCTTCCCCATCTATCTCTGTAATTTCAGTGATGGCTTCGATGGCTACAGCCATTACAGTTATTGTGCCTTTTGTGTACCAATAATCAAACTTTGCTGTTTTTTTTCATGCTCTCTCTTTGCGATGCACTGAATGTGATGGTAAATGTGAACAAATGATTACAGAATATAACGTTATATAAAACGTGGTGAGCTGAAGCTGACAGTGTTGCTTGAGTTTTTGACAAAACGATGAGGGCTGGGAGCATAATGAGCATATGGGCGACAGATGAGTGTGTTGCACTGTGACAGTGCTTTTAAGGATTGTTTAAAGGATGTCACACTTTGTTCTTTAATGAAAATAGATGCTGCTGAAATGTCATGTGACTGTAATCTGGATCTGCTGCGTCTTAAAGCTGTTCAGGGAGAGGGAAGAAGATATTTGTACAGAAGCCCAGCGTCACCTTTAGGCAGATAAAATACAGTAAGTCACAACAAATGTTATCTCAGGGCACTGTGCACAAAACAATCTAAAGAAACCAGATGAATCTACACTTAATCACAGTCTCCCATCCTGAGCAGCACATTGGTGACTGTGGGAAGGAAAAACTCCCTTTTAACAGCAAGAAACCTCCAGCAGAACTAGGATCAGAATGAGCAGCCATCTGCCTCGACCGGCTGGGTTTGAGAGGTCAAGAAAAGAACACTGCAGGGAAAATACAGAATAACCTGTTCAGGTGTATTTTCCTCTGGAAGAGAGACAAAGAAATAACATGTTATCCATAGAAATAATTACAACAAACATAGAGGTGAGCGACTAAAAACAGCAGCAGAGTGAGGAAATGTGGTCAGTTTGTCTTCCAGCAGTCTAAACCTATAGCATCTTTTAGCAAAAAGTAGTAAATGCAAGTATATTTTAAGTATACTAATTTTAAACTAAAAATAAGAGTATACTTCCAGTTTACTTTTTATGTACTTATCTGAGATATACTTAACCAAGTTTATCTTAAACTATACTTGACTTGTACTAAAAGTATACTAAAAAATTAAGTACTTAGTCTATACTAATGTTTAAAGTTTTGACCAAGATAAACTTTAGTAGTACACTTTTCACACCGACTGGTTTATTTGTGGTATATTTCAAGATTAAACTAAAAATTATACATAAAAGATTACTTTCAGTATACTTTCATAAACTTGTTGTGGGCCAACTTAACCCTAGATGTATATTTGTTAGTAAACTGCTAGTTTACTTGTATTATTGTACATGGTATATAAAAGTACACTGAGTGATATACACTTGTATATATTTAGTACACCAACATTAAAGACATTTAATGGTTCTTAAAGTCACTCATCTCTGCTTTTTTTTAACATCTTTTCCCTGTTGCTGCTCAACACATCATCATCTTTGCTGCTGAAGTAAAACAGAAGCTCACTGGCGTCATGAAGCTGTTAGATCCCTTAATAATCTGGATTATCAGAGGGTGGGAGATGTTGTCACCCTCCTGCTGAATTTCATTTTTGTAACATCTGGTGGGCCGGACGACTCCGGACAAGCTTAATTTTGACAGCCTCCATCCCGAGAAAGAAGAAGCAGAAAAAAAAAAAAGTCGACACAATTATCAGCCCACACACTGATAAGATGCTGTCATATGTCTCCTGACAGAAATCCTGTGGGCTGGATGAAGTGGGCATTATGACTAACTAATCTAATCCCAAATAAGAAAAGAAAGTGACAGCTCTGCGTGTCAGTGCTCTTATCAGCTCCTCTTCTTCAACAATTAAGCAAGGGGGGGATTGGATTTTAAATAGCCATCAAACATGCAGTGCCAAGTAAGAACTTGTTGGTATTAAAGCCATGCCAAGTGGCCTGGGGGGTTTAATCTCCAAAGATTTGTTACGTTTTAGAGAGATTGAGCTCTGTTACTGTAAGCCAAGATTAAAGCACCCTTACCTCACTCTTATCCGTGAGTGTCTGTATTAGTTTTTATCTTCAGGCTTTTGTTGGTTCAGGTGTTTACAGTCAGTTAGGTGGAAAAACAGAAACGTCTGATTCTAAAAAGAAAACATTCAGCTTCATTTAATGGGATTTAAATGGTTTAGTTAGACTACAGCCTGCCTAATCTTGGTCAGTTATCCTGGCAAATTCATTCCAGTGTTTTGTTTACATTGATTGCCTGCCCACATTTCAGAATTTACTTATAGTTCTGGAGAACTACTGCAGTAAACTCGTTCAAACCGCTCCATTAGATAAAGTTTAGAACAGTTTGATTTCATACTTTGCAATCAGTCCCTGTTAATGTTTAGAATAATTGGTACCACTTTACAATAAGGCTCCCTTTATAAATGGCTTATAAATGGTTTATAGATAGGTTAATAATTCATCTAT
>JARVGW010000194.1:19326306-19344392 GCA_031762495.1 Anablepsoides rubrolineatus
AAGGTCCCCGGGCCGGCCCGGGATTCGAACCGGGAACCTTCTTGCTGAGAGGCATCAGCTCTACCAACTGAGCCACCATGCCGCCCAAATAATTGATTTTAATCAATTATTCTAATTCAGGACTGTTTGGGTTGATTGGTTAGTATTTAATCTGTTGTTTTTACATTGTTACATTAAAGCTCTGGCCTATTTTTTTGAAGGAACATCGACCAATACTGTGTAAAGGTTAGCATTTAGCTGTGTGTTGTGAACCACATCAAACTTTAGCTCAATGTTTTGTGTGTTGAAAAGCCAGTTATCTCTGGCAGCCATCTTGAATCAGATTGGCTTTAAAGGTTTAGCTGAAATTTATTTGAACCCATCCAGCTCACAAGATAATTTGCTGCTGATGATGAACAGAGTTGCGCCAACAGTTGTCAAAGCTGCTGCCACGCTGAATTTTATCCCAAAAAATATATAAAACTGGACAAGTTCCATATTTTTTGTGCTTGTTAGGACTTTACTGAATGCAAGTCACTTATTGCTGTCGTGAAGCTTCTTATTTACAAACGTATGGAGCAGAGATGCAGACCCGCGATGATTCCACCTCTATTTTTACCGAGCTCCTCTGTGTTTCTACGTTTTGTTGAAGGCCGGCCAGTAAATCACTGTTTTGGCAGAAGCCAAAGGAAAAACCTGCTGAAGATAGACGACACTTCTGAGCCTCAGAGCAGCGGGTCTGATCATCGCTCTCCGGCAGTAAGCAGAGACGAGCTGAACCAAATGTTTGACGTGTACAGTCATGGACACACACACACACAGAGACCCTGGAGACCCTCCAAGTCGGCTCAGAAGACAGAATGGAAAAAAAGAAAATGTGTAACTCTATCTCCTCCTGAACATCTTGATCCGGTCAGAGCAGCAAAACACTGATAAACACCTCATCAGTAATTCACCCTCCACACCTGAGCTGCAGTGAATCTGAACAAAAGAAATGAAAACCAACATTTCACAAGTGTTTAAAATCAGTAATAAGCTGATAGATTCTGCAGAGAATCTTTAGAGACAAAAGGTGAAAAAAACCATTTAAGTAGAATCAGAAAGAAACTTTGTCCCCAAAAAACAGGTGGTCATTCTGTGGAGACTGATGACAGCCCCCACCCCTCAAACACCCTCATTTAATTATATAAAATAGCATCACACACAACAAACAGACTGTGTTCACATTCAGGCACACCTGGGAGAAGTTGCACCTTTTTAACTGTTCGTTTGATTCAGGATACTTTTGCACCATCTGCTGGTCAACTGCTGCAACTACAAGAGTTCTGCTGTTTTATTATTAAAGCAGAAGAATTGCTATAACTCAGCAAACTTTAAAGACATTAAGTTCTCATTTAATCTGGTAGTAGCTGAGAATCATCCCCAACAGTCACTGCGAGCATGACATCTCACAATGTTGCATTAGATTGAGCTAAATGCTAATATCATGGTCCTTTCTCAACAGAAGATTTTAAAAACTGGCAGGAAAGGTGACAAGGATCATGAGAAGTGCAAGACATTTGATTTTAAAAAGGTTTGATTTGTTACTTTGAGTCCAGTTTTCAGGTTGAATACTTTTTTCTCAGCCTCTCACACTGAGAGGAGACCCGGAGGGCAGATCCAAAACTCACTGGAGGAGCTACGAGTTTCCATCCGGGATCTGTTGCTCTTCACCCGACCAGGCTTAGCACCATCTGTGTTCTGTCTGCTTTACTCTGCAAGAATCAGAAAAACAAAGTAGTGAGAAACATATAAAACAGGGGCGGAGCCAGAGGGGTGGCCAGGTGTGGCAAGAACCAACCCTCACACCTGATTGGGCATCAGATTCTTCTTCACAGTCTCTGTTGTTAGCTGTTGTATCAACGCTCTGTTTTCATGCAGACATTCCCCTTTAGACATCACTTCTTGTTTCTTCATGCACAAACATCACAACAACTGTTTATCTCAGTGGCTTGAAAATTGTTTTGCATTTTTTTTTTATCAATGTTCTCTTTCCATAAATGCATTCATGTTTATTACAAAAGGATTTATCTCACAGGCACTTTAATGTCAGCTTAACATTTCTTATAAATGCTAAATTAGAGCCATTTGAAATTAGTCGTGGAGGACATCTTGCATTTTCAAATTCAGAGTAGTTTTATTTATTTGTATGCCCCCCCCCCCTCACGATAGGCTGAGATGTTGTTGTGACTAAAACACCATAAACAAATAAAATCAAATCAACCTTACGCTGACACAAAGTGTTGCACATATGGGCCAAAAACAATAAAACAAATCAACACTAAAAACAATAAAAAAAAAAACAATAATAAGCAAAAAAAAAAAAAACAGCTACAACAGACCAAGGTCTGAAGCTAGGTTAAAAGCCAGTGAATAGAAATAAGTTTTAAGATTTCTTTTAAAGACAGGCAATGAGGAGGCCTGCCTAATGTGTGGGGTAAAATGCTCGATCCCCTCTGCAGGGTTCGCTTAGCAAACGAGCAGCAGCATTCTGAACAAAAACAATTCCTCTTCCAGAGGAAGGTGCACCTGGACCAGTCCTGTTTGTGTCTTTTTCCTGTCAGATGGTCACCTGTCCTGAGCCTGGTTCTGGTTCTGCTGGAAGTTTCTTCCTGTTAAAAGGAGGTTTTTCCTCTCCGCTGTCGCCAGTGTGCTGCTCAGGATGAAGGGATTGAACAATCTGTTGGCTTCTTTTGATTGATTGATTGATTGATTGCACTGAAAATAGGCAAATTCTGATTCCTAATGTCTGATTGTCTACTGTCTCTAAAACAAAACATATCTTTTAATCATTCTTGCACAATTCTTTATATTATCTTCTTATTAGTAGTAGTTGTATCATGGCTAGTCAGTGAACCACTGTACTGATGCTGCTGTGACACCTAAATTTCCCCTTGGCGGGACAATAAAGGCTATTTTATTCTATTCTATTCTATTCTATTCTATTCTATTCTATTCTATTCTATTCTATTCTATTCTATTTTGTGTACAGTGGCCTGAGACAACGTATGTTGTGACTTGGTGCTATATAAATAAACTGAATTGAATTCTACAGGGGAACATTTTCTAAAAACTACCAGTAGATGGCAGTGTTTGGTTACATTTCGTTCTTAAAAAAGCTAAAACTGATTTTAAAGGCTGAAACTGAAATGCTTGTTGAGAATAAAAGCAAACTTATTTTATGTTGATTTTGATTTTGATGTTGATTTCTAAACCTGAACTGAACCTTGGCTCCAACCTGCAGCCTCAAGATGGAAAGACCACCAGGATACCACAGCCCCATACAGTCCCTAACAAACAACCATCTTTAATGTGGAGAGGAGGTTCAGCTCGTCAGAAGCCAGGAGAGACTGTCAGTGTTTGTGTTTCTATAACCAGTAAAGTAAGACTGGGTGCTGAAGATGTAGCAGGTGGAAGAGATGCTGAAGGCAGAGCGATTGAGGACAACATGGCAGTAGGGCAGTGATTTAATTAGCACCCTCTACCCCCTCCAGCCCTTCACTCATAGCATCAATAATGCATGGCCCCTTGTTTCCACTGCCATAATTAATCCTCTCTTACTATAATTAAAAGCCAAAAATCCCACAAGATGGTTGGGCTCGACCAGGCGAGGGGCAGGGTTGGCACGGGAACTGATGAAACCCTCGCCCCGTGGACAGACAGCTCGACGGGTAGACGTGTTGACAGAGAGAGATCGACAGGAGGTCACAGGCAGGGAGACGGGCTGAGGCGTGCAGGAGAGCTAAAATCGCCTTGAACAGCGACACGTGATGGAAGAATCTGAGACAGAGAGTTGCTTTCTGCGTTTGTGAATGAGAAAGAGAAGTGAGGAAAGGAGACACACACACACACACACACACACACACACAGAGGCATGCACACACACACACACACAGAGGCATGCACACACTTACTTACAGAAGCATCCAGCTCCCAGATGAGGTTTGTCTCTGCTGCAGCCAAGAAGGAGAGGCGGAGCTTTCTGATGCTGCAATTAGGACCACACTGTCTGGGCGAGAAAGCCAAAATGAATATTTCAGTCCGGAGATCTCCATGGTGGGGGCCTGCCTGGCACACCTACTGACACACATACACACACAGGTTTGTATTTCTATCCTTATTAGGACCATTCATTTCCAGTAATTTCTACAGCCTAACCCTGACAACTAACCCTAAAACTAACCTAAACTCAATTCACACCCACACACAACACAAAAATGGAGTTCCACCATATTAGAACCAGTCTTTGGTCCCCATTAGGATTACTGGTCTTAAGGTAGGCATGTCTACCGGAAAAGGTCCTAAATAGGTAAGAAAAACAAGTACAAGTGGATACGTTAGGGTTAGAGCTAACCCTAACCCTAACCCTAACCCTGACCCTGACCATTTACCCTAAAATTAACCACACAGGTACTTACCCGACCTTAAAACTAACCTAAACCTTGGTTCTAAACCTAACCCAGACATTTTCCCTAAAATTAACCACTACTGGTCTAAAGCTAACCCTAACTTGAACCAAAATGGCATGATGGTTCAGTGGTTAGCACTGACGCCTCACAGCAAGAAGGTCCTGGCTTCAGTCAGACCTGGGGTCTTTCTGTGGGAAGTTTGCATGTTCTCCTCGTGCTTGTGTGGGTTTTCTCCGGTTACTCTGGTTTCCCCCACCTCTAAAACATGTATAATAGGTGGCCTTCAGGCCCAGGCCTCCATTGAAAAAGAGATCTCAACGGGACTTACCTGGTTAAATAACGGTAAATAAATAAAACTTAATTCACACCATACCTCTAAACCTAACTAAAGCACAGCAGAGCTGCAAACAAAGTGAGGACCGGGAAAATATCCTCACTTTCCAAAAATGACCTCACTTAGTTGATTAGAAACCTAACACGGTCCTCACTCTGTAGGCAAAACAAGTACACACACACACACACACACACACACACACACAGAGTTATACAGTTTACAGAGGCTGCCAGATTTATGCACTTTCTAATTGCAGATGCCACAATTATCACATCAGTATCTTTTGCGTAAACAATGCCAACTGTTCTGCTCATTGAACTATTGCACAGTTTACAGCATGAGCACAGATACGTGTCGGCTGATGTGGTCTTAGTTGTGTTCTTGTTGTTGTTTTCTGGGTGGGAAAAGGGTGCAGTGAGCATCCAGGTTTGGTGGCGTGCCAGAAGGCAGCGCAGTCAGAGGAGCAGAGATCACCGCTTCGCTTTCATTTCTTACCTTCTCGACTCGTTTCACTTCAGAGGCCGCGGCCGGACCTGTACAGTATACAGGAGCAGTCCCCTCTGGTGTGTGTGTGGGGGGGGGGGGCGCACTCCTCCTGCCCCACAAACCGCCGTCCCCCCCTCCCCCTCCCCCCATCTCCACTTGATTTATCACCCTAAAATACCACTGCACTAATTAGTCAAGTAATTAATTAATAGGCATTTGCATTTGTGCATATGCAATTAGGGGGCTGGAGAGAGGAGAGTGCAGATGGGGTCCGGGAATCTGGTGTGAGGAGGAAGGGTGTGTGTGTGTGTGAGGGGGGGGGGGGGGGTCCTTTTGTGTATGTGTGTGTTTTTGGGTCGTATCTCATATTTAAGCCGGCAGAAGTTTGCACCTCTTAGAAAGACGAGCGGAGTGCAGGTCATCACCTCTTATGTCTGACAGCAAGAGGAAAAGATGGAGGGTGGGTGGGGGGTGGGGGGGTGGAAAAGGTGAAGTGGGCGTGGCCTGAACCGAGGCAGAGGACGAGGAGTGATGGAGATGTATATCTTAAAGGGGAAGAGCTCCGGTTTTTGCATTTTGAGTGCAGTGCAGAAGCACAGCAGGTGGTCTTTGCTTTGGCTAATCCGCACACAGACTGGATGCAAAGTGATTCTGAAACGCCATAAATCCCAGCAAGCTCTCTCCTCTGGCGTTTTAATATCAGATCAAAGTCCTCCTGATTGGAGCTGCTTCGAGCTCTGAACTGTTGGCTAAACTGGAGCTGTTGACATTTAGCGTTTGGCTTTGGCAAGGTGAGCTGAAGGTCGCGGGGTCCGTCTGCGCTGACCGCAGATTTCCTGCCTCCTTCACAGCAGCTGAGGATGGAGATCAGGCTAGAGTTTTTGGCTGATGAAGGGGACGATGCTCCTCTGCGTGCTGACACAATCACTCCACCGTGATCTGGGGGTCAGTGGCGGATCTAGTATTTTTCAGTGTAAGGGTCCATCAAGGGGCCACACTATTCATAGAGGGGCCAAGTATTTGTTCAACATTCTTGCACACAAATTCTTAGTTTTTGTAAGGTTCATACATTTAATCAGTCACACTTTTCAATCACAAACACTTTTATAAGCTTTACTGTATCAATTTTACATGATTTTTACTGTATATAAAATACTCTTAAATACAACAGAGTTTTAGGACCACACAACAAGATTATTATTTTTTAATTACGAGATTAAAGTCATAATATTAAGACATTAAAGTGGTATAAAAATAAAGTCAGAATAAAATGAGAATAAAGTTGTAATATCACGAGATTAAAGTCATAATATTACGAGAAAAAGTCAAAATATTATGACAAAAAAGTCATAATTTTGTACCCTTTACACGAAAAAACATGCAGTTACCACTGCGTTAAAATGAGGAATGTTGTTTTTAGTATTGCTTAAAAAAATGTTAATCTTTTAGCACATTAGCATCAAACTATCAGTAGCATGTAGTCATGTAGCTAGTTTGGATGAAAGCATATTAATCTAACAGGGACTCAAGTCATCATGGAATACTTTATAAACACAGAAACATGGCTGTACACAGAAGGTGTGGGGAAATAAGGAGGAAATGAGGAACAAAAAATGGACACGTTTTTCTTGTAATATTATGACTGCATTCTCGTAAAATTATGACTTTAATCTCGTAATAATAATAAAAGAAATCTTGTTGTGTGGCCCTAATACTCTGTTGTACTCAAACACACAGCATGTGAGAAAATCTAGCCATTGTTGTCAGTAAAAAACTTTTTTTCTGCAGGATTGTTCCAATTAAAAAAGACATCTGAAAGCTTGCTTCATGTTGGACTTTTCTTTTTGACTCACTGACGCCACTAGTGGTTGGAAGTGGAACTGCAGCCACCATTATTGTTTTTGGGCAAGGACAGATGAGTGACAGGACAGGGGCACTTCAAGGGGCCAATCAGATTTCAGATGGGGCCACTGCCACTATGACCTAGAACCGCCACTGCTGGGGGTAGAACCAGGTTATCATTCCCCCCTAATTCCACAGAGGAGGAGACATTAGAGAAAGTGCAGCAACACCCCAGCTGCAGTGACTCTAGGATTGACCCTGCAACCTCCAAACCAGTCCCTCAGTTTGTGTCTATCCAGGCCCAAGGACATGATGAGCTATCAGCTATTTCTCATCCGGCAGGTCCCTGTTCTCCAGACCCAGTGGGGTCTCCTTCTGCCAACTTGGACTTTGTGGTCATCGAGCTCATTTCTTCCCCATTAACTTTAAAAATGCCTCGTAAATAGAGAGATCTCTGGGCCGGGATGGACACAATGCAGCAGATACTGCGACAGGAGGGGGTGGGGGTGGGGGCACCAGGATGGCGAGGAATTCTCTCACCGCCACTGCTCCTGTGCCAACATGCCTCCTCCTTAATCCTGGGCACCTCTGCCAGCTCCAACCGGCATCAATTCCCTGTCATCCACCAGCACACACACACACACACACACACACACACTCACACACACAGGCCCCCCTCCTCTTCCTCCTCATTTTTCATCCATCCCTGGTGGACCTGCACACCTGGGTCTCTCTTCCCTCAGCGTCGCGGCGGCTCTCGGCCGAACACTTGATCCTGGCGTGCAGGCCCTCCGTCTATATCTATGTAATATTTTAATCAGATTCGTTTCTGGCAAGTGGGTCAGCCGCAGCCAGCGTTTGGGCCCCCGCAAAGAGTCTGAACAAATCACAATTGGTTTTGGTTTCCTATGAATACATGAAGGCATAATTTGATCCAATTAGGTAAATAAATAAACAATATGCCTTCTGTTCCACTGGCCTTAATGCACTTATAATGCATCCCCCCCACTGCCCCCCCACTCAGGCATGAAGGAACCGAAGATGTGGTGGAGGTTTGACTCAGAACTACTGTTTGTTTGAGTTAATGGGTGTAAATGTTACATTACAGCTCTGTTTAATGAGCTCGCCACTAAAAACCTGCTGCTGAGTTAAAGCTGTGAGGTCAAAGGGTTGGACTGGAGAGTCATGGCTTTCATCACAGTCCACCATTTTAAGGCAGAAGCTGGACCCGATTGAACCCGACTGGACCAGACTGGACCTCTGCTGGATGTAATAATTTAAATAAACTCAAATGTTTATATCTTTAGATGATTTGAGCAGCACTTGCTCCACGGGGCACCAAGTGTAAAATTAAATGTTAAAACATTTCACAAACACATTTTCAGGCTTGAGTGTAAAATCCTAGTTAATAAAAACTCCACTAACATTTTAATTTTACTTAGGTCACTGATCTTACATTTCACATTTTTTTTGATTAAATGTATAAATAAAAATCCTAAATGTTGTGGCTAAATGTTGAAGTTTATACATTATACATATACAAGTATTTCAGAATGGAACGCAGCTTTTGCCTTGGTGCATGGCGCTTGTGATGTCATCATCCTGAGACAAAAGCAACCCCTAAAGTTATATCGCTGCTAATGATGCTAAAGATGTTAATGCTGCTGACACTGCTAATTCTGCTAACACTGCTAATGCTGCTAATGTCGCTAACACTGCTAACGCCGCTAATAATGCTAACGCCGCTAACACTGCTAATGCTGCTAACACTGCTAATGCTGCTAATGCTGTTAACACTTGTAATGGTGCTAATGCTGCTAATGCTGCTAATGCTAATAACACTGCTAATGCTGATAACACTGCTAATGCTGCTAATGCTGCTACCACTGCTAAGGCTGCTAATGCTGTTAACACTGCTAATGCTGCTAATGCTTCACCACAAGACATCAAACTGAGCCAGACTTGTTTTCAATGAACATGTTTTGAATTTAAATTTTAAATAAAAAAGCTGTCCTTAGCAGTGGCAAGCCTTGACAATTGTCTCAGGATGTTGACATCATCCTGGTTAGCTAATGCTAACTGTTGCTGTTGCTTCTAACGCTGAGGGTCTTTAAATCGAAATTCAAAATGTGTTAATTACAAATAGTATGGATGATACATGTGGTCCAGCATTTTCAAGTGCAGCTCAGACAGCGGTGCAACTTCAAGTTTGATGTCTTGTAGGGAGGCGCTAGAAGCATTAGCAGTGTTAGCGGCATTAGCAGTTGTTTTTGTCAAAGGAAGACAATATCATGAGCTGCACACAAAAAGATGTGTTCCATTCTGAAATAATTAAATATAAACTTCAACATTGAGTTACAACATTTAAGATTTACACATTTAGATTTAACATTTAAATTTAGCATTTAGTAAAATTGTGAAGGTTTAAGAGTAATAACAGCGAGCTAAATAACAACAGTTTAACACTTTATTTTACATTTTGAGTCCCATATTCCTCTTTTAGAAGCTGTTATTCATTTACCAGATGACCACATTATTTGTTTTTATTTTAAAGTGCCTGTGACACACCTATCCTTCAAATACAAGAAGTCAAAGACAGCATCTTTATACTTAAGAAAATTGGCATAGTACACATGATTTTGCCCATTTTGTCACATAACTGACCTATTTTCTTTTGAATTTGGCTGAGTCAATTTTAACTTTAACTCTTCTTCGTCTCTCTTTGATAGCAACAAAAAAATAATCTAAAGAAACATCAGATTCTTCTCTACAGTCTGTTTTGTTTGCTTTTGTAATGCTCGGTTTACATGCTGACATTCCCCTTTGACATCACTTCCTGTTGCTTCACATGCAAATATCTCAACAACCGTTCATCTGAGCGACGTGAAATTTGCTTTGCAACATGTTATCAATGTTATCTTTCCAAATATGCATTCATGTTTATTACAAAAATTGGATGTCACAGGCACTTTAAAGGTTAACAAATATAATATAAACCCAAACAAGGAGGGTTACCCTGAACTTTATCAGAGCAGTTTAAAAGTTTCCTTTAGTCCAGATATCAAAGTGCGGAAATACCGTTACACACTCAGTGTAAACAAAGCATTTTTATATGCAGAATTTAAATAAATGCTACAAATAAAATAAAATTCCCGGATGACTTCATCCATGAACATTAGTGTTGACTTAATTTCTGTCACCTCTGCTGTTTCTGTAGGTAAACAAACAGCGCAGCAACCAATTTTGGTTACATTTGAATTCATTTAGAAAAAAAATGTGGATTAAATTTTTTACTTTATATATATTTTAATGAGAACCTTTAATAGTCCTTTAATATGTTATTACAGCGCACGGTTGGCAGGTGAATGAGACATTTGAGTTAAAAAAAAAAAAAAAGAAGTGTCCTACATGTCTCGAGGCAGCAGCACAGGTCAACGCTGATGAGTTTTGTTGTTCATCCATTTTATTTTCTCTGTTTTTCCTCCTTTTTTCTGGCTGTGTGAGCGCTGCCGCGGTGACAGATGGCGGAGCCCTCCTCCTCCCCCTCCTCCTCCTCCTCCTCCTCCTCCTCCACCTCCTCCTCCTCGCTCCCTTCCTTCTTTCTCTCTGTGTGTCTCTCTCTTCCCCCGGGAGGGCAAATCTCTCCGAATGCGGGCGCATGTCAATCACCGGGCTCTCATGTGATGGCTCTTGCCGGTGACGTGCCAGCCATATGGGCGCTGGCATCACAGCCTTAGCTGGTATGTAACCCCGTCCCCGGTAGCTCACGGTTGCCATACGCGCACTGACACACACACATACACACACACATCTACACACACTCCCTCACGCAGATACATACACAAACGCGCCAAGACGCACAAGCTCCCGTTTATTGAAGTGAGCGCGCCGGGAAGAGGAGGACCACTGAACGCACCATCAGCACTAAAATAGTGAAAGGCAGCCGCGCGCGCTTCTCCCCTCTCTCTCTCTCTCTTTTTATTGTGCACCTGTACGCAGATAAAGAGCGCAGGTTCGCTCGCTCGTGCGTCCACGAAGATGGTTTGAAAGTGAAGCGCGTGTTTTTTTTTCTTCCTTCCTTTTCTTCCCTCTTTCTTCCGCCTCCAATCCGCTGTGAAGAGCGCGAGCAGAGGTAAGTTGGAACAGTTTGAGAAAAAAAAAAACTGGCATGTTGAAGTGGCTCGTCTAAAATGGAGGATAAATTGATCCAATTAAAGGATTAAAAGGAACGTTTTTAATACCTGGTTTGATCGAGTTTTAACCGTATTTAAATCCAACATTTCATCATAATTTGTAGATCTATTTGGCGCGGATCCATCTGGACAACCAGTTTCTGTGTGTCACTTTGTTTTGTCATCGCATCCTTCGCTTTAGGATAGATATGATGAGGATGATGATGATGATGGAGTCAGTGTTTAATGTCTCACGTTTCCTGGACGCGCTGCAGCTCCTTCTCTCCTCGCGCTTCGTCCTTCAACTTGTGACACCCGGAGCCGCCTGGATTATTACCCCCCGACATTAAGCGGCTCGAATCGGGAAAGGGCACGTCAGCTTGACCCCCCCTCCTGGATCGTTTACAGAAGCGCGGGGTTTGGAGAGCAGCCGGCTGGCAGCTGGACACTGATTGGATGTATGGATTCCTGCGCTCGGACCGCGGCTGTCTGAGAAAACAAAAGACAACGAGGGAGACTGCTGAGGATTTCCAAAGGGAAGCTTGTTGGAATCGACTCAGAGGAAGATTAAACATCTTTTTATTAATATTTTTTTATTTAATGGATGATTTGCTCTGGTGTCGGAGCGGATGAAAGGGAGGAACGGCGCCTTGACGCACAGAGCGCGCCGTGATTTTACCTCCCGTTCGTCCGTTTTAACCTCCGCCATCACTCCACGGGAGAGATGTCTTATTGCAATTATTTATTTTTAACGAGATCTAAAAGGATGCAAGTGGTTTCTAAAAAAGGGAGCTCGTGCATACAGGATTATGTGTGAAATCTATTTCGTGTCAGCTTCACGGTTTGTTAATTGATGTCTTTCTCCTTCTAATTGCGCAAACCTCCCGAACCTGAGGTTTTAAAAAAACTAGATTTCGCCCCTGGCATATACACCGCCCCACCTACCCCCACCACCTCCCCTCGAGATAATTAACCAACCATCAGAGTCTACCTTCGCGCGAGCTGCCAGGATTTCTGCTGAGAAGAGAAGGTTTGTTGGACCTGAAGGTTCGGTCTCTTTATTATGACGGGATAAAAACTGTTTCATACCTTGTCTGTTTGTATTTTTAGTTGTTGTTTTTTTAACTATTAACCAAATGACATTTTAATTTTAACTACTAGGATTTTTTTAATGCTGCAAATTGGTGCTTTTTTTAAGACGAGAACCGCATTTTGGTTCAAAATATTTTTTTATTTTCTTTTTCCGTCTGTCTGAGAGGAGGTGAGAGCTGTGGATGAATAGTGCTGGAATGCAGCCAAAAGTCTATATGGGCGTCAGGAGGAGTGAAAGCGGGGGCCCCCGTGGGACCTGTAATATGGCCCCCGCCGCTGGGACCCGCTGTGAGAGGACGCGACGGGTCACGCGGGTGACCGCGGGGAATTAAATGAATATCCGCTCCGAGAGATGATTTATTTCTCTCCTTTTCCAACAATAATTTTATTTATTTTCTTTGAAAAAACACAGGCTGGTGATTAAAACTGAATAAGTTGAAATGGTTTAGATTTAGAGAAATAATCATTTTTGGCGCGCCGGGGTCATTCCGACAAAACGGATCCTGCGCGTATTTTTGGTTCTTCTTCCTTTTAAAGTCTGATTTGGGGGTTTTGTTTTCCTCTTCCTGCAGATCCATGATGCTGACGAGGCTGTTCAGTGACCCCTCTCTCCTCCCGGAGGTGCAGAAGTTCTCAGCCTGGGCGGAGGACAGCGACGGAGAGGTTCACAAGCTGAAAGAAGAGGACCAGGACGCACAGGATGACATGGACGAGTCGGACCTGAGGGGGGACAGCCGGACGCACTCGGTGCACGCGGGGGAAGACGACGAGGACGACGAGGTGGAGGACGAGGACGACGGGGAGGACACGGAGGGAGACAGGCCCAAGAAAAGGGGGCCCAAGAAGCGCAAAATGACCCAGGCGCGCATCGAGCGCTCCAGGATGCGGCGGGTCAAGGCCAACGCCCGGGAGCGGACCCGCATGCACGACCTGAACTCTGCGCTCGACAATCTGCGCAAAGTGGTGCCCTGCTACTCCAAAACGCAAAAACTCTCCAAAATCGAGACGCTGCGCTTGGCCAAGAACTACATCTGGGCCCTGTCAGAGATCCTGCGCTCCGGGAAGAGGCCCGACCTCGTGGCCTACGTGCAGACTCTGTGCAAGGGTCTCTCCCAGCCCACCACCAACCTGGTGGCGGGCTGCCTGCAGCTCAACTCGCGCAACTTCCTGACGGAGCAGCAGTGCCAGGAGGGGGGAGGTCGGTACGGCTCGGGCTCCTTCTCCATGCACTCCTACCCGTACCAGTGCGCGCGCCTGCCCAGCCCCCACTGCCAGCCGGGCTCGAACTCGCTGAGGACGCACGGCTACTGCTCGGCCTACGACTCCCTGTACGGCGGGAGCGGCTCCCCGGAGTACAACAGCCCCGAGTACGAGGGGCCCGTCAGCCCGCCCCTGTGCGTCAACGGCAACTTTTCCCTGAAGCACCAGGGCTCCGCGTCCCCGGACAACGAGAAGGGGTACCCTTACTCTATGCATTACTCCGGCCTGCCTGGCTCCAGGCCCGCCGGGGCCCACAACCTGGTGTTCGGCTCCTCGGGGGCCCGGAGCGGCATTCACTCTGAAAACGTCCTGCCTTACCACGACATGCACTTACACCACGAGCGCGCCCCCGTGTACGACGAACTGAACGCGTTTTTCCATAGTTAAACTCGCGTCACGTGGACTTTCACCCCCCACACCAGGATCGAAAGGCATTCTGGGAAATCTCTCACTCGTCGTTGTCATCAGTGTTTTATTTTTATTTTATTTTGTTTTATTTATTTATTTTATTTCCTTTAATTTGTTTTTTTAGTCAGGGACGTAGTGGAGGTTAAAAAAATACCCCCCAAAAACCCTGTTTTTGCGCAATAAACGCTGCGCCATCCTCTGCAGGTGGCGCAAATGTTGGAACAAATCACAACAAGAAGAGGACAAAGAAGTTTTAAAAGTGTTAATATTTCCATGTGTGGTTTGTGTTTGTGGTGCTTGTTTGCACTCTGATGACAGGACATCAGAGTTCACACACTTTTTTTTACACACGCGCGCGCGCATACACTAGCACACATACACCACTGCGTCTCTGGCTACAGAGCGACAAACTAAAGGATTTCTGAAGGAAATTTCAAAGCTGTCACCCTGTAAGATGCAATATTCAACTGTGGAGGATCTTAAAAAAGGGGGAAAAAAGAAGAAGAAAATGATGCTGAAAGAAAAACTGAACTCAGAAAATATTGTTTTTCTTTTTTCTTTTTTTTAATATTTCTGCCAGTTAACCAGTTATTTAGCATCTATGCAAAACCCGAAGAGGTCACTTTGGGAGGCCCAGAAAGGGTTTCCATCTGCACACACACACACGCAACACACACACGAATTAACATTCAACAAACCTGGTTAAAAGTCTCCAGGCCACAACAGAAAAAGAAGAGGAAACTGCTGATAAATGCATAAAAATAAACTTTGAAGACAGTTTTCTAATTTTAATTATTTGTTTATTTATTGTTTTATTTATGTAACTGAGCCATTGCACTGTATTTTATTTATTAATTTATTTATTTGACTTTGGTTAAATATTTCATTTTGCATTATTATTATTATTATTATTATTATTATTATTATTATTATTGCACGTGTTTTACTGTGGGATTTTTTTGTAATTAATGTTAATAGTCTATGGAAATCAAGGGAACTTTGTGTTACTGAGCTTTTTTGTTTGTTTGTTTTGTTTTCCATACAATTCAAGTCTTAACTTTGTATTCAACCAACCGTGTGGTAAAAAATAAAACAACAGAAAAGAGATTTTGCAACTTGATTTATTTTAGATAAACACACTTTTAGTTTTCCTTCCAAAAGAAAAGTTTTCTTTGACTGGAGAGGTTGGATGTATGGTTGGATGTTGGATGGGTGGACGGGTGGACGGGTGGACGGGTGGATGGATGGATGGATGGATGGATGGATGGATGGATGGATGGATAGATAGATAGATGGATGGATGGTGTGCAGCTTGATGAGACCTGTTGGAGCCTCTGCATGGGCCTTTTTTCTTTCTGGGACAGAATGGAAACAGAGTTTCATCAAATAAAAAAAGGATTTTATTTTTTGTATCCAAAAATATTTCAAACTTTTATACCTTATTTTTTGTAATGCAACAGATGTGATGGTTAGTGAGAATCTACAAGTTCAAGTTAAGATTTAGATTAAATTGAACTGAAAAGAATATGCAAACAGTTTAGCAAAGGTCTTTTTTATCCTGCACCAACAATTTGACTTTAAATAAAGTTATTTCGTTTATTTTATTTTTTGCAGAACTATTAAATCAGCAGGTCTGCAGCAGAGCACTGAGGTATGACAAGAAAAATATTAGTAGAATGAGTAAAATATAAAATTTGTAAATAATAAACAGGTTTTTGAACACTTTTATTATGGTTATTTATTTCTTTAGAGTTATTTCATCGTTTTTTTTTATTAGTTTTTTTTATTTAAAACAGATATTTTGCAGCTGTGGGAACATAAATATCTGTTTTCATTATTAAAAGCTGCAAATTTCCCTAAAATAAATAAACGTAGACTCAATTTTAAGCCGTTTTTCAGTCGTTTCTCTGAGCAAGAGGGATTTGGCTGCATGCTTCTGTCGGCGGGAGTTTTGGACTTTTGCGTTCCAAACAGGCGCACAGTCAGAAAATGTGCAAACCGGGCAGCCGTGCCCGCCCCGGCCGGGTTTGGAGCGCTGCCCCGGGACACATATGGTCCCAAAAACCCCTCTTAAAAACAAGGACTTTTGTTTTAGTGGAGAAAAAGGAAAAGTATCAATTTATTTTTTGATGCTGCTCTCATATTTCTCTTTTCTTTCTCTCTTAAATTTCTTTTTTCCACCAGTTTGTTCTGATTTAATTTCTAATTCTGGACGGATCGGACTAAGAAAAAAAAAAGTTTCCTCTTTTATGAGATTTTTAAAATTAGGAATAAATTAAAAACGATTGCAACAAGAAAAAATATATCTGCTTAAATGAGCAAATACATTAAAAAAACTGGCAAATCGGGTTCAATTAAAGAAAACAGCTTATAAATATATATAAATAGTTTTGAAGGTATTAAATAATATAAATTATTAGCATTTAATTTCACTTTCAATCAAGGGGAACTTTTTAAATGATGTTTTTTGTTCAAACGAATCTTGCTGGTTAAACAGCCTTTTATTAAGGGGGGGGGGGGGTACAACCTGTTCTTTTGGCACCTGTCAGAGTCCCTGCTGGGATCCAGAACCTCCAGGTTCCGGGTAGGGTCTGAGGCCCGTTCTGGGCTTTTATTTATTTAAATTTTAGGGAAGTTTTGGGTTAAAATGTTTATTTTTTTATTCTCATCAGCAAAAAGGAGACAAAAAAAAAGGAAAAAAGAAGGATTCGGTCCAAAAGTGAAGCTGGCCAGCAGCAAGAGGAAGCATCTAACCCTCCCTCCTCCTCCTCCTTCATGCGCCACCATTACAACCAACAGCACCTCCTCTCTTCCTCCTCTGTCCGGCGAGAGGGAGGAAGAGGGGAGACTGGCAGGCTGGCGGAGGAGAGCCGTGCCAAGTCCCTTAATGTTCCCCCAGCAGCAGCACCGCGAGCTCCGGGGAGGACAGCCCGGAGAGCGCCGCGGATCAGCGGGCCAAAAGTGGCGCTGCTGGGAGGAGCGCGCGCTTCTTCTCCTCATTTCTGGAGCATCTGTTCATTATCCGGGATGTTTAAAAAAAATACAGAAAGCGCTCATCCTGAGTAACCCTTCCCTAAAATATAAACACACACACACACACACACACACACACACACACACACACACACACACACACACACACACACACACACACACAGCAGCTTTTTGAGGAGTTGGCGCATAAATATGTATATTTCTCGATGTTGAACAGGAGCTCATGCATGGAGAAAAGCGCGCGTGAATGTATCTGTCCTAACATATTTTAACCTTGCAACAAATTAGTCTAATGACACACACACACACACACCCACACACCCACACACACACACACACTGAAACTAAACAACAAATTGAAAGCGGTTGAATCTTTGCAGAAAAAAGGGACATAATTCTTTTTTTTTTTTCAGAAATAACAACCGTGAGTGTGACTTCATTAAAACGCAACATTGTCATAAAAGAAGAAGAAGGAAAAAAACAATGAGATAATGTGTTATTTCTGAGGTGGTACCAACTGTTTCACAGATGTTTGGTGAATTAGATTCCGCAGATAAAAGATTTAGGTTGAGCACAAACTGTTTATTTTTTAATGTATTTTATATTTTTTTCCCCCTGATTTTAAATTAAATTTAAGTTAAATTTAGTTTGATTTCTGAGGAAGGGGGGAAGAAAAAAAAAAAACAGTAAAATGATAAACTTGCAGTGACACGCAGAATGAAAAGTGAGTGAATGAATCTCGCTGTTTAAATTATCATGTCGGTGCCCACTCATTTTCTCACTCAACTTGGTGAGAGAGAGAGAGAGAGAGAGAGAGAGAGAGAGAGAGAGAGAGAGAGAGAGAGAGAGAGAAATCAGGAGTGTTTGTCCGACATAACAGTCAATAGTGCGATTATCAAAATGTCACAAGTACTCTGGTGTGAACTCCAATTAACGTAGAGTTAAAATAATAAACTGAATCTTTCTGCAAAATAAGAAGTGAGTAAATTTGCAGAGTGTGTGTGTGTGTGTGAGGACGGTGTGTGTGTTGGGGGGGGGGGGGGGGGTAACACTCATGCGGATACATGTGTT
>JARVGW010000194.1:19367061-19382529 GCA_031762495.1 Anablepsoides rubrolineatus
GAGAGAGAGAGAGAGAGAGAGAGAGAGAGAGAGAGAGAGAGAGAGAGAGAGAGAGAGAGAGAGAGAGAGAGAGAAATAAAAAGCTCCCAGCAGCTGTCGCCCTAATTCCTCTAACACGGTGCTTGTGCTCTGATTAGTAAACAGATCTGGCCTCTAATTTACTCATGACACCAACTAATGCTCTGTATCTCAATCGCCCCGCGTCCCCAGCTCGCCACTGGCCTGCCGGCCTGCCCGTCCGGCTGCCCGGACACGCGCCACTCACAAGGCGAGGAGGCAGGTCCAGCAGCTCCAACAGGTTCCTCCAAACAAGCAGCAGAGAGAGAGAGGAGAGATGACAGAAAGAAGAAACTAAAAACCAGGTCTGTGTTTTTCTCCATGATGCCAGAATCCTGTGATGTAAAAGCAAATTTAAAAAGCACAAATCTGACCTGGTACATCATGAGCAAAGCACATTTTCAGATTCCTGCTTTAAAAGCTCCATTTCATACCAGAGATATGCCTTGATTTGACTTTCTAACCAGGATAACCCACTGAAATTTGATCTGAATCCTATTTTTAGGTTATTCTCATTAATGCCCTTTCAAAGAGAAAACCTCCAACAATATTTTGACATTACCCACTGGACAAAAAAAGAAAAAGAAAAAAAGCTTTACAGCTCACGGAGAAAAGGACAAAAAATTGCATCTTTCTGTTCAAACTCATATTTTTGTGATTGGCTTTAAAAAATCTTTTAGATTTCAGATATTTGCTTTAAATAATCCGTATAAGGTATTCATTATGACAAAATGCAAATGTTGCAAACATTTTAATGCACTATTGTTTCCCCACCACTGTGGGACTTAATCCTATATTATAGAATAGAAAAATAGAATACAAATAGCCTGTATTGTCCCACCGAGGGGAAATTTAGGTGTCACAGCAGCATCCGTACAGAGGTTCACACACTATAAGATATCAGCTCTGTGCTGGGGGGCATCCCAGCACGCCTTCCTGATTAGTTTGTCTTACCGCTTCCCCACTGGTTTAGATTGGGAATAAGACATTAATGGGTCTCTATAACCCTTTAAAGGGGTGGTATTATTTATTTTCCAGTCACATGGTATATCACAATTAAGTACCTATATTACCTTCAGCTAATATGAAAATTTGTAGAGCTTAGGTTGTGCCTTGTGTAAATGGGCGGGGCTTTGTACCAGCAAGCCTTTAGGCAGCTCCACATTACCATAGAAGATCCAAGGATTTCTCAAAGATGCATGAATGAATCAAAGCAACAATCTGTTGTTGTTGAGGGAATGACATCATAATACGATATAAAGCTCAACAAAGTAAATTTTGTATAATCACCCCTTTAAAGTCTGGTTATTTATGAATGTCTGTCAAATAGGGATGGTTTGGACATGTCCAGAGAAGAGACAGTGGGTAAACTGGAAGGATGTTGGACAAAAAGTACATGGTTGGAGTGAGATGAAGGGATGACTCAACTGTGAAAACCCTAAAAAGGTTGTAAGCTAATTTAACAAAAGAACAATGACACATTTAATATATCTGCTTAAAAGTTAGGACACACAGGCAAAAAAGGCAGAATTGCATCTTAAAACAGTTAAGAAAGCACACAGATGTTAGTTGTGTTTTCCTTTTTTTGTGTTTTTTCAGATTTCAAACTATAAAATAATGAGGTTGAAAATAGTCCATCACTGTAAGGTTCTTATTGCTTTTACAAATAGTTTTTGTTTTCACAGATATTTTTTTGTGTTTTGTTGTTATTTACCTTTCTATTTCAGCTGCAGCTTTTACAAAGTGTCAATTTTACAGCCGGTTATTGTTTATTTTTTCCTGCATGCAGATGAAGCAAGATGTTAAATATTTTTTGGAGTAAGACAGGAGGTCAAAAATATTTATAAAAATATTATCTGCTGAAATTATAATTCTCCTCGCTCTCTCCAACTGAAAAGTGGAGAGTAGAGTGCAGAGAGAGGACTGAGTGAATGAAGTGATGTCCTGAGCTGGAGGAGGAGGAGGAGGAGGAGGAGGAGGATGGTCAGGCTGGGTGCCGTGACGGGCTCGGCCCAGCAGGGGGCAGAGGTGTGATGCAGGGAGTGGGAGGTGACAGCTCTGTGTCACACTCCCTGCACACAGGGTGACACCTCAGCAGGCTGGCAGATAAAAAGAAGACAGTGGACAGGGAGACAAAAAGGTGAGAGATCGTTCTCAAGCTGCGCCTGTTTTTATGCTTTTATCTTCGAGATTGAGGACATTTTGATCTGTTCTAACTGAGGGCTCAAAACTTTGAATTGACAAATAAACTCCCTGAAACACAACACCCACCACCGTTTTAAACTTTTAAACAAGTTATGATATTATTAGGATGAAAAGGAGCACAGTTAGTTATTTAATTAATCCTTATAACCAACATTTAGTCATTAAATATTTTAGCAGTCAGTAATGCAGTAATTAGCTCAATAACTGCACATTTATAGCCATTTTTGTGTAAGATAAGTTCAATTAGCTGTGGTGGCCATCTTGAATTGGATCAATTCAAAATGTGAATCAGTTCTAGAGGTAAATCCAAAGATGACCTTTCAAGAGTTTCATTAAAATTCATCCATTTGTTCATGAAATATTTTTACCAACAAACAAGTTAAAACGATTACTTTGGTGGTGAATTAAGAGAAAATAACCAAACTTTGCATCGTCTCTATATGTGCAGGATTTAAAATACACTACACTGTTTTTCTGTGTGTGTGTGTGTGTTTGTGTGTGTGTGTCTCCTTTTGTGTGAGAAATCCTTTTTTATATCCTCTTTCTTCTCTCTCTGTCGCTTATATTTTTCTCCAGGGACTCATTTGGCACCTCTCCCTACTTTTTTTTTTTTTATTCTTGCTGCACAAACTGCTGGTGTCTGAGCACAGGCTGGTCATTTATACACACACACACACACACACACACATGCACACACTTCTTGGTCTCACAAACCACCCAGTGAAAAATCCCCTTTAAAGGAAAAACAAACAATGCAGTGATAAACATTTAAAAGGCACTCGTTGAAAAGTCACGATGGCAGTTTTATAAAGAAAAAAAAAATCAGCAGTTTAAATTGATGGCTAGATGTCCTTAACTTCTAATTTGACCAGATTTCACATGCATTTGTTTACTTTTAGAAACAGAAGTCACTGAAAACAGTGATGTTTCTGGAAGAGCCGTAAATAATAAGAAATATTAAACTTACATGTCTTTACTTCATCCACGGTATTTACTCTAAATTATTAACTTGTTCTTCTTTTTGCATTTATCATATTTTAAGGTTTATTTAAGGCATTTATTGATTGTTTTGTTTGCGACACACAGTGGTGGGCACAGCTAACCAAAAGGTTAGGTTCACCAACCACTAAGGTCTGCTAACCCTAGATAAAAATGAGTAGAAGCTATTACTAACTGCTAACCACTAAGGCCCTGCCCCAACACTCGCATTCCCTCCCTCGTTCTGACCTTGTGCACTTCAAATGTGCGTTCACGTTGAAGGGATTGAGTGCGTAGTGTGTCCCACATTCACAGCCCTTCGACCATTTTGGGTACTATTTTCCACCCTTACGCCAAGTCTGCATTTTTACAGGCTTTGGCGAAGTGTATTACCCACAATTCATCGCTGTGTGTGACGTTTTGAATTAAAAGGCAGAAATTTGGCAATGCCCACTAAGCACCTTCCAGTTTAGTGGTGGCAGTAATGCACTTAAATTAGTCTGCCAACCACCAATAAAACCAAACGAAGAACTTATTGAAGTTAGTTCTCATACTCTGATGATGTATAAGCCTCCTTTGCTTCATGTACTTTCTTCTCATAAAAACCATTGCTTTTTGTAGTTGTACTATCATTTTTTTCAGCACAAAAATGCCAAAACAGTGATTGGTTCTGCCATGATGGATGTCGCAGTTACGATGCAGAGGCGCAAGTCGATGACGTAATCCATACTGTCCCAATTCTCAATTTGTTTGCACGCTTGTAACCTGTGCACTGCAACACTTATGTGCACTTCGATTGAATCCACACTTAGAGGGGTGTAGGGTGCACACTAAGCATCGGGACTGGGCTTAAGTCGACTATCAGCCTGTGTCATACTCTTCTTCTTCTAGTAGAAGTTTCCTGCTGGTTTAATTTAAAGGTGGGTGGGATCATTTGTGGCAAATCAGTCTATTTAAACCAGAGTTATAACCCCGCCTAAATTGTGATACTTAACCTTTTCAGATTAAAAGCATTTATTTGATCAAGTTTGTATTTTTATGATACACAGTTTACAAACAACAAATAGCCAGAGGTCTATAAAGTACTTGAAAAAAATAACTAAGTAAAAGTAAAAATACCTTAACAGAAAATGACTTTGGTAAAAATAAAAGTCTCTGATGAGAAAACTACTTAAGTAAAAGTCATAAAACTGTTCACAAGAATTGGGAAAGTAGAAGTAAAAGTACTTCTCGACGCTCTCTAACAAATAAACTGTTAAATTTACAGAACTAAACTGGCTCCACAAAACTTAGTTGATTAAATTGGTCAATTTCATCAAAATAATATATGTATATTGCTCAAATTTACTCGGTTACTAGGTTTAGTGGAAATAGTTGATATTATTATTAATACTATTAATAGTTGATTTAGTTGAGTAAATTCAACTCTTATTTTTTAGAGCCCATAAACAACTCCTTTCATGATGAATTCAGACAGATTTAAGTTATAACAAGTAACTAAGTGTTAAACTTTAAAGTAAAGAAGTAAAAGTATCATTTTTAGGTTTGAAATCAGGCCAGGCCCTGCAGTGCAAAAAGGCCATTTAACTAATGTAGGACAATCAAGCCTCCATGTGTTTTTGGCAAATTAATTTGAGTGCTTTGTTTACATTGACATCTGCATTTCAGAGTTGCTTATGGACATATCTCTAAAACTAGTAAACCTTTTCAAACTCCCTTTAATATGGTTCAGGGATGTTTTCTGTTTGTTTTATTGTTTTAAATGAGTACTTTTAAAGTCTTGGCTGTTAGGCCTTTGAATGCACCACAAAGGTTCACTTTAACTTTCTTCTTGTCAAATTACAAAAAAGAGGCTCACAAACACGCACAAGTGGCAGCGTCACTCAGAAACACAAATCTGCGTTGAAGGAAATGCACACAAACATGAAGAACACTCAAACAGAAATCCAGGAAGCATGAAAACATGACGATTCCCACATTCATTTGTTTATTCCAGTCCATGATGTCTGCTCCAAACCAGCTAAACACTCGTACAGCTCTATAAAGTCCTCCAGAATAAAACACACAAACACTGACAGGCAGACGAGCAAGACTTCAAACGCGAGAAATAAATGAATTAAATACGTGTCTGATAGGGATTAATTAGTCAAAAGAAGGGAGAAGCAGGAAGCAGAGCTGGAGTTCTGCAGCAGCAGGAGAGGAAGCAGCGAGGGTGTTTCAGCTGAACTGGCAGCGAAGATGAAGCTTCAGATCTGCAGGTGGACATCTTTTTTTTTTTTTGAGTACACTTTGTGTTCTCTTGAATATTTGGAGAAGGGTGGTGTGAACGCAAGTATGCAAATGAAACGGTTATTATTGCGTTGCTCATCAAGCAGCGCGGCGCAGACATTAATAGGCTGATGAATATGCATGTGAATTTGTTAATTAAGTTAATTATTCTGCTGAAAATGCATTCGTCTTCCAAGGACATCTTCCCCAGGATTCCAACCTGCTCCGCTCATTAGTCATGCGATATTTTACACCGGGCACCGGGACAAGAAGCAGGGAGGGGAGGAGGAAGGGGGGGGGCAGCGTGGGTCACCAGGGTTGATGTGTTCACAATATAAGGACACAGAGAGTCTCAGGTCGTCCTCAGAGCAGCAGTGAGAGCCTCAGAAAGAGATTAAACCATTTTAGAACTATTCATGTGATCCTCAAAGGTCAAAGGTCAACACGGGGGTCAGATCTGAGCCCCCCCCGGACACGGTGCGGCGTTCACGTTCCTGGTGGCCAGACGTTCACTCCATCTCTGCTTTTCCTTTCCTCTCCAGTAATTCCCCCTCTTCGCTGCTTTTCCTCTAATTGCTTATTAAAACCCTCTTAAATGAACTTTTTGTGCCAACTTTCCAACACATTAATTAATTGTTGTAGCCAATTAAGTGTCGCTGTGCAAATGAGCTTCAGCACAAATGGTCCTGCAGGGCCCGTACGCCCCCCCACACACCCCCTCCTTCCTCCTCCTCCACACAACACACACCTCCTGCTCCTCTCTCTCTCTTGCAGCTTTTTCCAGCAGCTCTTCTGCCCTTAAAGAGGCAGAAGCTTCGGCTCATAGAGTTAATCTGATGGAGATCTTTGGACTGAAGCAGAGACCTGAGAAATGACTTTTTCCTCTGGTGATAAAGAGTGATTAAAACTCATTTTAAACCTAAAACATAATAAAGAATAAAGCTCAAACTATCAAAGCAGTAGCTAAAATTAGCAAAACAATTTTCAGCAAGACAGTAGCTAAAAGCCAACTATAAAACCATTGCTAAAAGCCAGAATTAGCCAAATAGTAGCTAAAGGCCTGCATGAATGAAACTGCAGCTAAAAAAATTTAACTAGAAAATCAATTGTTAAATTAGTCAAAAATGATTTAATGTTAAAATAGCAAAAGGTAAAAATCAAAACTGAACAAAATAAATAAATTTAGCTAAACAGTAACTAGAAACTGCAAAAAGCTAAAAGCTGCAAAATGAGAAAAACAGCAGTTAAAAACTAAAACTAGTTAAATTTTTAATGCAAACATAACAGCAAAAAGCCTAAGTTACCAAAGCTAAATTCAGCAAAATATATAGCTTAAAAGAATGCATTACAGCTAATATTAGCAAAATGCAGCTAAAAGCTAAAACCAGCAGCATAATTAAAAATGTAAAACTAGCAAGTAGCTAAAAGCTAAATAATACAGCAGGTTTACAGAAGAGCAGATTATTTTTTTTTAAGATTTGAAGAGTTCTTTAATTTCACATGTAGCTGTCGGTGCTAAAATGCAACTAAAATTAAATACTTCTAAAAACCTAAAAGCTACTAAATCAAAGATCTGAAGTGTTCTGAACGAGCTGAGTGACTGAAACAGCTGAAGGTCTGCTGAAGTCAGACGGTGAGACCTTGAGAAAATCCTTTGGTTTGCAGAAGTGCAGCATCACGCTGAGCTGAGAGGATGACGTGTCTTTGGGCTGAGGAGGAAGATCACTGCATAAAGGTCAGAAATTTGTTTATTTTAGAAGTCTGCTTCATCTTCCCGTGAGTTTAGACGTCATCATCGTCACTGCAGCAGACACTGAGAGGTTACAGTTTCAACACAAAAACATCCCAAAAAAACAAAAACCTGAGTGTCTCTCCTGCACATTTTGAGTGTGTGACAGCAGAAAACTATAAAACCTGAAGAAAATGGGGGATTGGGTTATAAGGCGCCTATAAAACATGCTGTTTCAGCAGTAAACATACATCACAGCTGCAGGAAAGTCAATCAATTTTTTTGAAATATGGCCTAAATAGAGACGTAGTCATAAACAAAATGGCTGACATTAAAGTCTGTTCGATAGAAGACAAAAGATCTGATGAAGACAGCAATATTAAGTTCTTTTTATGATTTAAGCTTTTTTTTTCTGATCCAGATTTGATTTGATTAAAGAGGTGTAAATGTCAAATTAAATACTTGTTTATTTGTAAATATAAACTGCAGTTCTGAACTCCTGTTTTGCCTTTTCTGTGTGTATTTTGGGTCCAGGCCTCCTCTCATCGTGTTTACACACGAATCAAATCATCAAACTGCTCCGAGAAATGACTGCAGATTCACACACACACACACACACACACACACACACACACACGTCCATCATTTCACTCCTGTGCACAAACCAAACAGCGAGGTAACAAAAAGACTTGCTGATGCAATTTAATGCATTCAGATGTAATCTAAAAAATGTTGGGAAAACAAACACATTTAAAGCTTTCAGAAGCTTGTGTTAGCTGCATTTCTACTCCAAAACATTAATTAAAAAGGTTCAGACAATCAAAAAATGATCTACAAGATAAAAAATAAATATGATAAAATATAAGACCTAATAAAGATAAAACAAATAAAATATTCCTAATGTTAAGAGATTTGATCATATAAAATATACTATAGTAAAATATGTGTAGAAAGTGTGAATTCTATAAAGATGTATTTTAATAACTTTTTAAAAAATTATTTAAAAAATATCAATCTTAATTTCATATTATAATTTAAGATCTTATATAATAAAATGTAATATCCAGTAGGTTAATGAGAGATATGACATAAAATATGGTAAAATATAGGAAATTAGAAATGATAAAACAAGATAATCCCAGTTATTTATACAGTATTTGTACATATTTATCTTTGTTGTTGCCCTCTTGTCTTCTTTCACCGTTTCATGTATTTTTCTATAATTGCTGCCAAAATCAATCATTGCACCGATTAAGAAAAACTGATCAAATCCAGTATTTAAAGCAAAGATTCAAACACTGCTGCCTGCAGCGAAAAGCTTTTGATCAAAAAAGACCCTCCGTTTACACAGCTTTAGTTAAGGCTGCGAGGAAGTGAGGGCGCAAAGGGTGCTGTAGCACTCACTATACAGACATGTTCAAATACATTAAAAAAACTGAATAAAAACAGGGTTAATTTGTGCTGTTTTGAATTTAAATTTTAGTGTTTTTATACAAAGATTATGGATTTTATTTTGTATCGACGAAAACATGTTTCCTTCAGAGGAAACAACTCCAGCTGAGTTTTATTTGTTTGTCTTCAGTCACCTGGGATCCAAACAGATGTTAAATGATCACATCTGATAGCAGACAAACAGCTGAGAAACTGAGTAAAACGGGCCTGTCGGTCATTTTACTTTGTGTCTGGACTGAGCTCTCTGCAGCCGACAGCATCTAAAATGGAGGCTGCGTTCTGAACGCGGCCGTCGCCCGTTCCCTGCCATGGCAACTACACGTTCAGATTGGCAGCGTGGCACATTTCTGGGCATTCCCCATAAGATGCTTTTCTGATTAATGGCGCAGCCTCGCGCGCCTCCTCCCTCTCGTCACTCCTCAGTCCTGATTTATTCGTCTGCTCTTTGTGACTTGGCACTGGCATTGCCCACTACATCTCCAGTGGAAACTCCCTGCGGGCACATTCACTATTATTTGGAGTCCCGGTGGGCAGAGGCATCAGACAGAACGCACACCGACTCATCCCGTTCACACTGGGCCTGTGCTGGAGGGCAGGTGAGCCTCCCACCGCCTCCGCTCTGAATGGATCTCCCACCCAGAGGGCTCAGCTGCTCACTGGGCCAGAGGCGTAAGCGGCTCTGTAAGCGTGCCAAGCGAGGAGCCGGCCTGGGTGTGAGTGAAGCCGGTCCAGTGCGCACGTGCAAGGGTGTGCACGTGCACGCGCTCAGCCGGATCTGCATGAACCTCGGAGGCCAAACCTTGTTTGTGCCAACCTGCAGCTATGATCCTCGCTCGTCTTTGAGGATCGAACAGTGAAAGAGTCGACGTCACATCCGCGCCTGATTGTCAAAAATATCTACAACACAAAGAAAAGGTTAAGCCTTTATACAACTTCTGACAATAAATAAGCACTTCATGCCAAAAGGCAGTGTGGAGGCTTAAAGCTGAAAGCTGCTAAAGAAGCTGAAAATGTTAAAAAGCAAAACTGTTCATGTGAGTTCAGTTTGAACAGGTGATGTTTGTTGAAAGTAGAAACAAAAATCAGTAGAAAAATAGCAAAAATGTGTCAAAAAAAGCTGAACAGAGCAGAACCATAGCTAAAAATGTAGCTTAAAAAGCAGAAGAAAGTTTAAACTATACCAGAAATTCAAATAAGTTACCTTATTTATTCAAGTATAATAAGATCATCATTTTTTGAGCTTATAAAGCACAAAAAATCTTATCGTGTAATCAACCCGTGTATAATACTACCCCCCCCCCCCCCCGCGCTTTATGGATGATTTTTAGGGTTAAATTTCTAGTATTATGCATGAATAAATACAGTAATTTACTAACAAATGATTTAAAAAAGAATAAATCTAAAATGTAGACGAAAAAGGTAAAACATGCAGAAAAATGACCCTGATATTGTGACCTTGAAAGTATCGGTGACAAAGTGTGTTTGCTGAATTAAACAGTAAGAAGCTCAATTTATCACAAAAAAAAAGCGGAAAAATCCCTAAAAAGTAGCTTAAAAAGCTGAAATTAGCAGAAAGAAACCAAAGGAGCATGTTTGCCAAAAAAGCTGAAAAGACAACCAAGATGAGATTGTAGCTGAATGATGCTCAATTTAGGAAAAAAAACAACTAAAGAGCAGCTAAAAGGGCAGAAAACAATGAAAACAGCAGAATTACGCTGAAAGCTTGAAGGAGCAGTAAGTAGAACATCAACACTGATATTAGCTAAAATGAGCTAAATAATCAAAGACGTTGAAGCTAAATTAGCACAAAGAAGTTAAAAACAAAAAGTGCTGATTCATGAACATTTTTACGGGTTTTAAGGATGTTGAAAACACATCATCATCATTCATTTTCAATGAGAGAAATATGGTCAAAAAAGCAAAACATCTCAAAAGGTATAAATTGCTGAAATGCTAAAATGTGTAGCTGTCCTGAAGGAGCTGAACGTTTTTGATATTTAAATAGTTAAAATAACACAAAAATTGTGGAATGAGATAAAAAACATGAAGAAAAATGAATCTGAATAATGTGAATGCTTTAGAAATAATAAAACTCTGAAACCTGAAGTGACTTGTTGGACGAGTCAGCAGTGAGTAAATGTCTACCATCTAGTGGCCGCTTTACACAACCACCCAAAATATGGGAGGAAAAAATATCTGAATAAAAAAAAAGCAATTCAGCTGATCACACTAGTTCCTTTAATAAACTGAACCAAGAAACACGTTACAAATATTTTCTGTTCCATTTCTTTTGCAGACACATGGCTCTGATTTCTTTTCCCAAACAAAAAAAAACAGAAAGACTGACCCTTACCATTTAAAGAGCATAATCAGTTTTATTTGCGTAGAAAATAACTGCAAAAAAAAAAGAGAAGAGAAAAGGGCCCACCAGAAAAAGCTGAAAACGTTTGTGTGCAACTTTTGTTTTTAAGCTTTAAGCTTCAACTAGCAGAATATTGTGTTTTTTTACAGAGCAGCTGTTTGTAACGTGACTGAAAGACGAGAAGCTCAGGTTTGTTCCTGCGAGTCACACTTCAGCCTGCAGAGCTTTGAGTTTGGACAAATATTCTGAAAACCCGCGTCACACAAAGCAGAAAACTGAATCCACTCGTCCCCCCCACACGAGGTGGTCCGATAAGGCTTTAAAACAGGAGGAACTGAGAACTTCTCTTTACTCGACACTGATAATCTCATCAGAGCTGCTGTGAGCAGGACAATCATTTTTGTTTAAAAAAAAAAAAATCTCACAGGTGCTTTTAATTCTGAGCATCAGTTGCATAGCCCCTCCAGTCCAGACCCTCCTAACTGATCCAAGCCCCTCCCACCACAACGCTCCATTACCTGAAAGCCAAAACAATCCTGAACTCTTTCATTGAAACATTAACTTTCAGAAGCTTTGATTGGACTTTCACTACCTGCTCTTGGTCCAGTGAGTCACTTTCTGTAAGGGGGGGGCCAGGGTCCCCTTCTTTCCCTTCAGGTCAGGGGGGGGCTGCTGGAGTCGTCCAATGACACCCGGGTTCACCAACACACTGAGGTTCAGCGGGCGGCTCCATGGGAAAAACGGAGGTCCTGGTCCTTTGGGAACTGCGAGGACGTGGTGGGAGCGGCGGTCACCAGGCCTTCGGGGCTCCCCGCTGCAGCCGGAGGTTTGGGAGGGGAGTCCTCGGCCGGGGAGGGGTCTCTGCTTTTTTGGGGGGCCACGGCCTCCAGGTCCTGCTGAGAGATGAGATGCAGCAGGGCGGCGGCCACGGACGGGCTGAGGTCCTGGCCAGCCTGGGGGTCCGGCTCGCAGCGATGGGAACCCCCGAGAGGAGCGGCCGGCGGAGGTGGTCCGGGAGGAGACGGGGGCCGGTGGTCGGCCACCTGGTTGACCAAAAATGACTTCCTTTTCGACGCAGCACCATCTAACAAACCAGAAGAGAAAAAAAATGATTAATATAAAATAACTTGTATAATAATCGTCTACAGCTGATTAAACTAAAGAGTCTGCATGGAGTTACACAATCCTGAAAATCCTAAATTCACCACAAGAGGGAGGACACAGCACCTCCTGCTTCTTCATCCAAATCTTAGAAAACGTTTGTTTTAATCACGTTCACTCAAATAATAAAAAAACATTTGTATCTATTCATTTGAATTGAGTGAATCCAACACAATTACAAATTGCTTTGAATTTACTCAATTCAATTGAGTAGAACCTGTTGAACATTTACGTAAATCCAACGCAAACATTTAGATTTTTTTTAGTGTAAATAAATCCTAAAACTAAAGATTTTATCTACAAAACAAACTGTGCACCTGTTATAGCTATGTAATAATGAAAGCATGTGTTTTATTTATAAACTTACTGAAATGCCTCTCTGTTGGTAGCTCATGTTTAATTAAAGCAAATAAGGATTGCAGCATTTAAATTATTTTAAAAAATAAAAGATTTGGTGATATTCCCAGGACAGTATATATAGCAGGTTTGTGATTTAGCTTCCTAACATTCATACACATAAATAACCCCGAGTGAAAAGTAAAAAGAAAAATAAATTTGTGACAAACCAAAGTGAAAATGAACACATGCAGGTGAGATCTACAGATTCCAGATTTATTTGATAATTTATTAGACTTTCTTCATTAAAAAAAAAAAAAGCCGACATTACAGACTGTTTAAAGCAAAGTCTCCTCCTGCGAAGAATCCACGGCACCTCCTTTTGTGATGAAAATGAAGTGAGGAAGAGAAACACGTGGAAATGAAATGACAACAAAAATAAAAAAAGAAACGAGAGAGAATAATGGGTGTAGAGCTTTCTTCACGTGTCGTCACATTTATTGTGTACAGATTTTTACCTGTTTACCAGAGTCACATGACAGCCGATGCCCACCAGTATTTATTTCATACAACAGGTGTTAAAAGGAGACGATGGGTCAGAAATAAAAGATTGGTCTAATTCATTTGAATTATCTGTTTTTTTCCATCAGGTAGTCTAGAAATCTAGTTAATAGAGGATATAAGAAATCAGCTTTTTATCAGTTTTCCATTACTTTGTCCACCCTCTAAAAACTAAACCCCGACTTGCCCTTGGAATCAGTAGTAGAAGCAGACGAGCTGCGAGCGAGCGCCTCCTCAGGCTGAATGCCGTTGCTCTCGTCGGTTTGCTCCTCACTTTGTGGTTTTATGATTTGGCCCAGAATGAGAGCCAGCAGACTGGCCTGGTCTTCCTGGCTGAGAGGAGGGTCTCCAGAGGTGGGAGAGGGCTCCTGGGGCTCAGGGGGGGGCTCTGGGGGCTGGGAGACAGCGGCGGCGGCAGCAGGCTGGGCCTTGTCCTCTGGCGCCCCCTGGTGGTCAGAGGACTCGTTAAGGGTGGACAGCAGCTGGGTGAGAGTCTCTGGGTTGGAGGGGTTGAGGAGCTGGGCCACCTGGGCCAGGCTGAGCTCAGTCTGTCCCTGGAGGAGGTTCAGTAGCACGGCCAGTTCGGTTTGGTTCAGTTGCTCTGCAGCCACTCCCAGACCTGAACCAAAACATACATTATTAAAACCCCAACCTCATCCATTTTTAACCCTTTAAATCGTGTTAACAATAAAAACACAGTAGGAAAGATGGGGATTCATTTGTTACCCGACAACTCGCTCTCTAATTTAGCCGTGGAGGCCGGTTTTCCTGGCGGGGGAGGCGGGGCTCCGGTCGGGCTGCTTTGGGGTCGGCTGTTTTCTGCGCTGGAGGTCCCGGCTGCGTCTTTACGGGGGGCTTTGGGAGCAGACACCTCCTCAGGCTGCCCGCTCTGACGTGAGCGCCTTTTCTTTTTAATCCACAGCTCGTGGCAGTCCTGGTGGTGAGGGAGACTGGACATGGAGGTAAACAAAAATATGTCAGATTGGAGATTTATAAACATTGTGAATCTGTTAGAATTTACAAACTGACTGACTCAGGGGGGGGCATCTTGTTGGGATCCACGTCACTTAGGAAGTCGCTGAAGAGCGCTTGCTCTGACGTGCAGCGGCGGGAAGGGTCGAGGGTCAGCATTCGGTCCAGCAAGTCCAGGGCAGAAATAGGCAAACTGTGCATGAAATGAAGATTTTAGCTAAAACAGAAAAACAGGAATATTTTGAGCAGTTATTTAAAGAAGGTGCTGCAGAGCTACGGACAAGGAAAACTCTTCTCGTAGCCGCCGTCTGTACTGCTTTTTGGGTTTCATGGTGTTGAAAAGAGGAAGTTTGATGACATCAGGCCAGGCTGCTGGACACGGACTTCCACACAGACGGCTGAAAGAAGTTAAAGAGACAGATTAAATGTATTTCTCTCTTCACAGCCACACAACACCCATGCTGCAGCAGACTTTAACTTAAATATCCTGAACTAATACATTTTATACAGAATATTTCACTTCATATTTTAATGTTTTATACAAAAAGTTTGAATTCATTTTCTTTAAAACTAAATCAGAATCAGAATACTTTAATGATCCCCGGGGGGAAAATGCAATTATTACAGCTGCAACCGTTCAAGTAAGCATTAGAGTATAAAAAAAAATTAAATCACACAAGGAAGAAATAAGAATAAAAACTCTGGAGAACCAAATAAACACAGAGAACAATGAGCATTTCTTTAGTGTCTAACTTAGCACAAATAAGGAAATTAGAGTTTTGGTTCAATACACATTAAGGATGGAAGAATACAGATTTTTTAAATTTATTTTATCAACTTGTTTTCTGATGATGCTCTGTTGAAGGCTCAGTAGATCTGTGTTCGACTACTCCACCTGGGCTGCATTGTCGAGCGCAGATCCATTGAGAAATTTGCTGTTTCAGCAACAATTAATTTAAAAACTGTACTTTTGAGGTTAAACAAATGTTCACAATTAAAAAAAAAAATTACAGGAAGATAATGGACATTTCTCTATTTTGTAAAATATTCTTAATATAAAACAGTGACTCTAGTATTGATTATATCTTATACTTTTGATTACTTCTTATTAATAAATTGTATAGTGTTAGAAAGCCTGTTAATTTCTCTTTCAAATCATGCCACATTTGTAAGGAACATGCATCTGTGAGATGAGCAATAGAGCTGAGTATGTGGGTTGCACACATGAAAAATGTGCCAAATCTTTTTAGTTTATGTTGTTGCTATTGACTCGTTTTGTGATTCTGGTACCCCCAGGTGCTGCCAGTCAAAAAGCTTTGTTATAACAGAATAAATAGTCTACCAAACACTAATTTCCTTACATTTTCTGCTAAGTTTTATATATATA
>JARVGW010000194.1:19393039-19416065 GCA_031762495.1 Anablepsoides rubrolineatus
TAGAGACAGTAGACTATCAGAATCCGACATTAGGAATCAGAAATTGCCTGTTTTCAGTGCAAAACAATCTCAACAGATAAAGTGAAGTATCACAATGCAGACGAGAAATACAGATGTGCAATTACAGCAGAGTAATAGTGTAAATTATTGTTCAGTTGAATAATGACAAGGAATAGTAACAGTACAAATGATTGTGCAGCAGCAGATGTGTAAACACTTATTACAATTTTTGTAAACACTTATTTATAATTTTTGTAAACACTTTTGATTTTGTAAACACTTATTGTATTTTTTGGGCATGGTGCTGGTTAGAGTCTGACAGCTGCAGGTAGGAAGGATCTACGATAATGCTTCTTTGTGCTAAAAGGCATTTAGGGCATTTTGTAAAGCAGAATTTAGTAGCACTATGACAAATACTTTTGCCCCTACTGGTGAACATTTGAGACCCAGTTGAGATTTTGGGTGGTTTATAGGGAGCATTAATATAGTCCATAAGTGTGGTCAAATTTATTGATGCAGTCAACATTAATATGCAACAAAAGTGACACATAAGGATAGAAAATAAATACCTAAATGACTTGCCATAGTCCTGACCTCTGTTCACTCCAGAGAACCCTGGACTACAGAACTGAACCTCTGATCAGTGATGATCAAATATGCTTTCAGGTCTAAAAATGGCTCCGTGAGTGTTGCATACCCAGAGAATACATGCAGCCAGAGGGGGCAGTGTGTTGCTTTGAGCAAACTAATAGGACACCTTGAGCCCTACCATTTATGGAAGTTTTTTTTTTGCTTCTTTTTCTTACCACCCATATAAAGACTGCCTGGGATATCCACTTATTAAAACTGTATTTCTTGATGGGAGTAGCCTCTTTCAGCAGTATAATGCAATTTGTCACATTGAAAAAAAATGCTTCGACAAAACAGACCACAAAAATGTGGAAGTTTGGCTTCTAAACCACAACATAGCAAATGTCTGAATATTAAACGTATAATTAGTTTTGAGTACAATAACTAATGCTAAGACTGAGATATTTCATTGGAATTACCACCCTCATAAAGTGAGTTGTTTTAAGGGTAATAATAATAAAAAAAATTAATTGGATATAACACCAGTTGTTTGTGATTTGTTCAGCAATTGAGCCTGATGTAGAAGATATGCGTGTATTCCCAAATTATTGTCACAGGAAATTTTATATTTATATCTGAAAAGCAAATCATTACATAGAATAACATATATTCTATGGGTAAAACTTTTTTTCTTTGAATTTCTAAAGTCCCTTCTTTCACCTAGTGGTATTTAGTTTAAATGTGCAACCTACAAAGACATGTAATAAAAACTTCAAATAATAATAATATTAAATACAAAAATTTTGATTTATCTGACTTGCATTTTTATCAAAAGTAAACTGCTGCCACTGAAGACATTTTGCCACAGATGACGATTTTTTTTAGTATTTTTTTTTTGTTTTTTGTTAAAAGCTGTAAGATATTAGTTTGTTGTCCCATGATAATAGATTCTGTATGACAATATTTTTTTCAATACATTAAATGCTTCAGCAGTGGTATAAGTTATTTAATACAATAAAAAAATGAACCCAACTTAAACAAAAGAAAATATTAAAAATGTGTCCAATTGTGCTAAAGACCTTGTTTGATTTTAATCATATAGGGTCAATATTTATTGTTTGACTACAGACAAGAGGTGTGTCTCATGAATAAATAAAATCTTTAAAGCGTCCAGATTATGCTTTATTTTTCCTGCTGGCTTAATAATTTTTTGACTATTTTTCTCACTCTGCTTTTATTTCACAACATGTAAAATCAAAATCCAGTAAACAGCCTGTGTCCCTGCAGACGACATTGAGCTGTTGTCAAACATGTGTTCCCCAGCATGAACATGACGAGCTGCCGTCCTGAACGCTGATTGGCTCCGACGGTGTAAGGGGCGGGACCAAAACAGAAACGAGGAAGTGGCGACTAGTACTGCAATAACAAAGTTTAAATCTATGTAAATATGACAAAATGATGTATTTGAATGGTTTTGTGTGTCACACAAGGCAAACACTGATGTTGTGGGTTGACAGTTTTGCTGTCATTTCACTGACAAATAATATAAAATAAATACAACTAATAATAGACGTGTCTTTTATTATTTTAAGGAAAAATCACAAATATGGGTATAGTTTAAAGGGGCTCGTCGTCATGAGTGAGATTAAACTCATTTGTTCGCATATAATGTATCACCGTGTGCCCCTGAAGCCAGTTAGGCCAGGTATTTGTGCTACGTGTGCGCATTAAAAGGTTGACACCCCGCTGGTATCTTTAGCTCACACTGCGAGCTGAGGCTCCAGCTAGGTGAAGCAGTTAGCCGTGCGCGAGCGACAACCTTATTATATTTAGTGTTTTTAAAGTGGTGAAGGCGTAGCTGCCATTCCTGTCGGGGGGCTATTGTGTGGATGGATATAGGGGGGAGGAGGAGAGAGGACGAGACAAGCAGATAAGAAGTGAGCTGGCTTATTGGATGAGTGCTGCTACCTAAACTCGTAATTTTAAACGAACGAGGGGTCTTTTTTTGTTTGCGATAAAGGCCGTAAAACGTCGACATCGCACGCCAGAAGTGACCGAGGGGGACATGATAATCGTGAGAAGGGGCCGTATTTGCATTCGTCTGCGCCTACACCGAATTCATTGAGTCGGTTGAAGCAGAGTCCCGACATGGGGAAGGAGGTAAACGGTGTGTCTCGGAGCCGGTTTGAGGTGAGTTGTATTTTTAATGAACTGACAGTCACTGAAACGTTAGCATGTGTGTGTGTTGCTAATGCTTCCGCAGTCAATGTTTAGGATTAGGTCAGAAAACACGGTTGTTTTTGTTCGGACAACACACAGCCGAACCGACCGAGGCCTGGCAGCGCGTCTCGCCGAGGACACACATCGATAGTCTCCGTTTAACATTGCGTGTGTTTCTCGGGTGAAGCTAAATGATGTGTATTTCTTCACTGTGCCTGGGAAAAAAATGTTTGTCGTCTTTTCGCTGCGCCGTCAAAACAAAGACTGCAAGGCCACAGAGCACGCCAAAGCATACACAGCTGCTACCTCCGAAAAGGGATGCTTGTTGACTAAGCTTTTGAGCTGTACGTGTTTTAATAAAACAACCATGTGTTAAGTTGGAAATAGTGTGCGCTTTTTCTTTCATTATTCTCTCGGTCGATCTCTATTTATTCGTGTTGTGGTCCATGTATGGAGGGGGGCTCTGCTTGAGAGTACCACCTTAATTGTACAAAAATAACAGACTTTAGCCCTCCACAATAACCTAAATTCATAGCAGGATGAGCACACGAAAACACAAGCTGGGATCTTTTTTGATCGGAAGTATAAAATAAACTTTCTGTAGTAGCTGCGCACGCGTAGACGAGTGTTATGGTTGAGACGTAATGATGTATCTGGCCGGTGACATTGGCTTCAGCGGCCCGAGAGGTTGATGTAGTTTAATCCCCGGCTAGCGTGGGATTTGTGTGTGGTTTTTTTATTTATTTATTTTTAACGGAGCAACAGCTGACGACTCAGAAGAGTAAGGCCATTTACCTTCTGGCCCCGACAGCTGTGGCGAAGCTGCTAAAGCTAGCCGCATTTCAGAGAGAGAAGGAAATAGTTTCTTAGGGCCTTCAAAATAAAGGTATCAGGCTATGATTCGTGTAAAAAAACTGCAGCTGCCCTTGTGGTTTTTATTTAGATCCTCTTTCACCACGACTTCTCTTCCACAGGCAGGTGACAGATCAAATGAGCAAACATTGATATTTATAAAATCTGACTTATTCACCAAGTATTATAATGGAATGTATACAGTTGTATGCATTTAAAAATGTTTCTCAAAGGATTTGTACTGTAATCAAAGGATAGAGCTAATCTTCAGTACCTTTACCTTTTAATCTAATGTTTGCTCTGGTATCAACGACTAGTAAACAAAGTTAAAAATGCAACATCACCAGAAACGAGTTTTACTTTGAAAGGTATTAGCGGAAGTTGTGCTAAAGTCATAGCTGTTTTTGATAGATGGTAGAATAATATCACAATAACCTGAACATTAATTGCAGTTTTATTCAGATTATTTGATCAAATATGAGATGCCAGTATACATTGGATTCATAAAAATTTGATGGTGAAAACAAAATGAATAAAAATAAAGAAGTAATCAAAAATAATCACACAAGTGGTCTCTGTATGAATATTTGTCATTACAGTTTAATAAAGTGTTTCACTTTTTCTCAGTCTAATTTTATATATACATACATAATTTAATTTCAACATTACTATAATTGTTTCCCCTCGCTCTTTTTTTTGTTAATTCAGCTATTTCAGCCACCAAACTGTATAGTGGGGTGTGTAATCAAGAGCTGTCGCATTATTCTTAGAATATAATTCTGTTTTGTTTTGATCTTCAGCTGGAGGTTGGAGCTTAACCAGTTCTTTGTGTTGTTTCTTTTCTGCTCGGCTTTAACCACCAATTATAGTTGACCAGTGACGAAAACATAATGCCTACATTCATGCTGCATCAGGTCCATTTTGTGTTGGATTACAAAAGGGATGTCTGTTAAACATGCGCATCTGCCTCCTTGGAAGTGGCCCTGGATTATTTGGCCAGAGAGCAGCGCTCTGGAAGGCGAGCCCACGCGGTCGGTTTTGCCCCAAATCCAAACAGCGGCCGTCTGTGCCTCCTTTCTCCCTCAAAATTTGACACGTCTTCCCTGGCAGGCAGCCTGTGTGTGTGCGCGGGCAGAGTTTTTGTGTATTTATCAAGGAGACATAGAGACGCTTTGACCCAAGGCTCACTGGCTCTTTAAAGGTCCTGGAATTATTTTCATTCAACAGACATGTTAGTTTGTTTTTTTTAGCACTGATGAATAGTTTAGTTAAATTCCGCAAAATTTGATGCCATTGTGTGGTTTTGGATAAACACCCATAATTAAAAGAGCAATAAGTTAATCGTTTTGTTTAGCAACAATGAATAAACACATGATTTATTTTTGAATCATGGATGGGTGATACGTTTAACAAACAAGGATTTACAATCGTTTTGTCACATATTTTCACTTGTTGTAAATAATCTTTCCCTTTTTATTTACACACCAAAGCCTTCAATTACCCCTCCCTGGTTCAGATTTATTTTTCCAAGTCTATGGTGGGAAAATGGATTGAGCCAGATGTTGCTTCATCTCCCAAACATTACATATTCTTCCATTTCACAGTCTAGCAGAGATTGACGACTTCCCACAAACTATAGGTACCCTTCAGTGTTAGGTGGGTGTGTGCGTGTCTGTAATAAATGGTAATTCATTGTCTTTTTGTGCACTGAGACCTTTGTTTTCTGTGGATTATACTATAGATTTATAATTGTGCTTGCACATCTAGCAGCTACTTGTGGAGAAATCCATTAGCTGCTTGCAGAAACTAAAGTCACAACAGATACAGTGTAGCTGACATCGACGTTGACTTTCATTATTTACTGATGTAGACATTGGTGCAAACAGATATTTAAAAATATGCATGTATGAAAGATAAGAAAACTAAGGCCACAGCAGCTTAGTTTGCAGGAAAAAAGTCCAGACAAGCTGACTTTTGCTGTCTTATCTTCTGTTTTCGTTGTGATTCTAAAGAATTGATGTTGAATTCATCTCGGCTAATGAGATTACCATCATTTATCCCTGTCTGTATGGATGGACGGGGCCCACGTCATTCTGAGACAGGCTGCCAGGACTGATATTCTCCTCTGCTTCATTTCAGATGTTCACAAATAGTGACGAGGCGGTCATCAATAAGAAGCTGCCAAAGGAGCTGTTGCTACGGTGAGTGACATTTCAGAACGCTCCAGTCTGCTTTTTTTTTTTCCAGGGTTTTTTCAGGGCACGTTGCCTGTTTTAATGCTTCACTATGAGTAGGCACAACAAATCATACACAAAAGCACCAGAAGTCCTGCACCACTGTCTTCCTTCTGTAACCCTTGGACGCCAACCTCCGCCCACCTCCACAGACTCACATTTACACCGAATGCATCTCGTGATCACATCAAGTATGCCCACCAGGACGCCAATTTCCCTTTGTTACCCACAGTACTCTGCTCCCCGAATGCTAAAAGTAATTAAAAACAGATTTCCATGGCTATAAAACACTTAAATGGATTTCAGGCAAAGACAGAAAACTTTAGGAGCTTGCTAGAAAATAGAAAACAAATGCTATAAGTCAAGCTTTGGGGACGGGGGACACTCTGCCTGTGCTACGTCTAACCCCCCGTCAGGTGCTGCAGCGTGGGTTTTTGAGACTGATACTGCGACTTACTTCACTTTCTCCAACCCCGGCAGCATTGTAGGATCCTGTAATTAGTTTTTAACAGGATCTCACTTGGCTCTGGCTGTTGGAGGCAAGCTGGAGATTAGGAACTCAGCGAAAGTGAGCAAATTTTCAGTTGCATCTCACTGAATTTCAAGTGTTTGGATCAAGCATTTAGGGAACCGTGCAGCCGTGTTTTGCACGGTCAAACTTTGAACGTCAGTATGTTTTCATGTGCACATATTGTATCCTAAGTAGTGCCCATCATCACCATTCCTGCCTCTGCTCACATTCTACCCGCCTCATTTAATTTGTTTGGTGCAGGTCCACCCCAAACTAGCCTTGTTAAAACCAGACCCTTGTCCTTTGCTTTGCTTCATACGAGGGTCTGGACTCTCGGCTATAGTGAAGCGATTCTTGCTGGAGGCGTGGCCTCTGTTGAAGTTTAAAATGATTGGATCGGTTGGCCGCGACGTATGCGTGCCAGCTCCACTGTGAAGGAGGCTAAGCTAAGAAGCTAACAGGAAATTGCGTGCGCTGTAAACAACCCTACTAAGAGGAGAGAAGTACGGAGCCAAACGAGACGGCTTTAAATGAGAGCTGCTGCTTTGTCAGACAAATTTAATTTGATTTGTAAGCCTTATCAACACAGACTGGCTTCATTCACTTCTTCCACTGCCATTGCTAAACTACAAGCAGACACTGCGCTGAAAATCAACGTTGTCATTCAAAATCTGTTCTCTGATTGGCCGGAACAACATTCTCCCGAAGAAATCCTTGTCTATGGGAGAAATCCCAGACAGAGCAGTGAAGGGAAACTAGAATTGAGTGGAACTGCGTAGGAAGGTAAGGGCCAGGCTAACCCCAAACACATAAAGGCATCAAATCGGCTGAAGTAAAATACCTTTTACTTTATATATTTTTTTCTTTTAACCAGTAAGGTATGAGGAAATAAGACCTGTGTGATGCAGATATACATATTTTTAAAACCTGCTCAAAATCTGTGCAACACAGACCGAACAGGGAGATTGAGAACACCCAGAAATGATTCAAGATATTTTGGAAACTATTGTGAATACCGTTTGTAATTTGATGCAGCATAGTGAGATAATAGCTTTAGGGTCTTTTTCTCACTTTATGGAATCCAAGCTTTCCTGCAGATGAGGCAAACATGGACCCTGAGAGTCAAAGATAATAATAGCTGATTGATTCACACCCCAAGTGGGGAATCGGGGTCTTTAAACCGTCCCTGTCTGTCTTCCAGAATTTTCTCCTTCCTGGATGTGGTCACACTATGTCGTTGTGCCCAGGTCTCCCGGGTGAGTCTGTGTTCACCGTCTGCATGTCCTCGTGTGCACAAAGTTAGCATATTCGAACGTTAGCTTGATTCTAAGTGCCTGTTTCTCCCTCACTGCTTCAGTCCTGGAACGTCCTGGCCCTGGATGGCAGCAACTGGCAGCGAATCGACCTCTTTGATTTTCAGCGGGACATCGAGGTGAGCAAATCCTGAACCGCGGCCCGTTTGATCTTTCACGCCACACCCTGAGAAAACGCAGCAGGAGGAGTTGACTGATTGTTGTTGCAGGGCCGAGTGGTGGAGAACATTTCGAAGAGATGCGGAGGGTTCCTTAGGAAGCTGAGCTTGAGAGGTTGCCTGGGTGTTGGTGACAGCGCATTAAGGTGAATTTGGGAGGAATTCAAATAATTTAAACTTGTCGTTTTAAGTTCCAACGAGTTAGCCTCGACTGCTCTCATGGTAATATTTATCTCTCTCTTCAGGACGTTTGCACAGAACTGCAGGAATATTGAGCTGCTTAGTCTGAACGGCTGCACCAAGATCACTGACAGGTTTGTGTTTGGTTCATGTAGCCGTGCTCAAGCATTTCTTCAGAAAAAAGCTCTCATTGTGCTCCTTCTGTTGCAGCACATGTAATAGTCTCAGTAAGTTCTGTCCTAAGCTGAAGCACCTGGACCTCGCCTCTTGTACCTCCATCACCAACCTGTCACTTAAAGCTCTCAGGTGTGTTGCATCAACATCATGATGTGTACTTTCACCTAACTTTGTCCTTTATCCACACCAGCTGCAAATTAGATTCAGCTAAACGTAATATTTGTATGATACGACTCCTAAATTTAGATTTGACCTCTTTTGTTTGTATTTGCTTCTCACCCGTCTCTTCCTGCCTCCAGTGAGGGTTGTCCCCTGCTGGAGCAGCTGAACATCTCCTGGTGCGATCAGGTCACGAAGGACGGCATCCAGGCCCTGGTGCGCTCCTGCCCCGGACTCAAATGCCTTTTCCTCAAAGGCTGCACACAGGTACTGTTGAAGTTATTCAAACGAGCTGCGATTTGTGTCATTTATCACTCTAGAAACAAGAAGTGCTACAGCCTTCTCAGAATGAAACAAACTCCTTGTGTTTTGATTCTAAATAGAAAGCAGTAACTGCATGCTTAGTGTGACTGATTTCCTGCTCAGCAGAAGATGTGTTGGGGTGAAAGACTTGCTAGTCTCTGTTTACAGCAAATGTAAAGACTTATTTCACCATTCTGTTGTATTAACAGTCAACAATACTGCATTTAAAGACGATTCAAGGTCTCTCAGTTTGGTCATTCAAATGTTAAAGGAATCCACGATAAGTTGGACTTTATTTGATAAACATTTATTTTAACTGTGAAATAAAGACTGTAAAAATACTGTAGGCTGTTTAGTTTAGTAAATTAAAAAATATATATTTTAACACGGACAGAGCCAATTTATTTACACGCAAAGCACTCTGGGTAAATGATGATGTCGACACTATCACCATATATATGTATTAGCTCAGCGCTACACAATCTACTCTCGTCACTGAGGTCCTCCATCCACATGACAGAGAGGGGAACGCAAAAATGACTCAGCCTGCAACTGAAAATATGGATGGAGGACCTCAGTTTAACTTGTTAGTTTGTTGCGCTAGCACAGAGCTAATACATATAAGGCAATATAGCGTCTGCGCTAGCAGCTAAGCTGGGGTTCTTCTTCCGTGAAGCAGCTCTGTTGTTCTCCATCCACGTTTTCAGTTGCAGGCTGAGTGGTTTCTACCTTCTCCTCTCTGTCAACTCTCTCTGGTTTCATTTAAAAGAGCCGATCATCAGATATTGTCCAAGATTAACCTTCAGGGTGGATATAGCTCGCTCACACCGAGGACCTGTCGACGTCATCATTTACCCACAATGCTTTGCATGTAAATAAAATGGCTCATTCTGTGTTAAAATATATTTTTAAAAATTTACAAAACGAAACAGCCTACAGTATTTTTACAGTCTTTATTTTACAATTAAAATAAAGGTTTGTCAAATAAAGTCTGTTACAACTAATCGTGGATCCCTTTAAAGAAACATAAAGGGTTTAAAGGAGCTTTATTTAACTGAAGGTTGTATTTGTGCTGCTGTTAAACTTAATTGTGTTGTACCTTCCTTTGATTCTTGAAGAAGAGAATGTGACAACAATTAGTTTAATCTAACCTCAGTGCCGATCTCTCCCACAGCTAGAAGACGAGGCTCTGAAGCACATCGGAGCTAACTGTCCAGAGCTGGTCACCCTCAACCTGCAGACATGCTCAGTAAGTCCACTCAGCAAGCCTTTAAGAAACCAGGATTCAAGTTTGAAGCCTATAAAATTACAAGGATTTCTAAAAGATCCCTCGAATACCATCTGAATTTTGCTCGACTCCAGTAATTTCCCCAGAGACACAGTAAAAGCAAGCATGGTTTTATTAGGAGAGAGATGATAATCAAATTATTTGGATGCTAAAGCTATGTTCTCTTCAGTGGCTACAAGGCTTAAAATGCCACATTTAGCTCCTACAAATAAATACTTCTTTGTAGCATCTGGTTTGTATCTGAAAGTATTAAATATTATTTTCTTTGTTGCACTGGTTTGGGGTTGGGCACAGAAGCACTCAAACAAAAACAAAGGACAACTATCATCAGGAAACATTTCTCAAACACATAAGTAACTTATGGAGTCTCTTTCAGGTGCAACATTTCAAAACCTTCAGATCACTGAGCTCAGATGTTCTGAAAACGTCTTATCAGATTGTGCAACATCTCTTGTTAGATAAGAACATTTTTTACCGCGCACAGTTTTTGTGTGTTATTTGTTTATTTGTCTTGTTTTAGTTGATAATTGGGTATTAGTTCAAACTACTTTATCTTCTCTTTAAGACATTAGTGCAGAGGTTAAACAAGATTAAACATTAACTATTGAATCAACATGTGTGTCCACAGACTGTCTTCAGGATCAGTGTTTCTCAGAAGGTTTTCTTTTATTCTCTTGGTGTGCTGATGCCTCAGGCTCTTTAACTTCCAGTTTTTTTATGTTGACCTGTTTTTATTCTTCTACAGCTGTACATCTGAATACATTTCTTCATTCTATTATGACACAGAAGACATTTAAATGGCAAGCAACAAAGCATGGCGATCATGGGAGGAGGAAAAATCTTTAATCCTATGTAAAATGTGTAAATTGTTACAGTCTCTCCTGTTCTTAATGGGTTAGGATGTGCTGTGTGGAGCAGCTAGTGTTTGTCACTGTATTAGTAGCTGGTAACACGGGTTTCCACCGTTTGGTAAAGATAGATTTGTGTAGCCAAATGTGACGCGCTCCATCAGATCCACACCTTTTGTATTCATAAATTACATGTGGGAGTTTCTCCTGGTTTTATTTAATGATTTATGTATTTTAGTTCTGCGGTGAGTAATACGTTCAAGAGGTATCGTTTTGCCTTGTTGTCGATAGTTAGGAATTTTTCCTAAGAATGCTACCGGAGTGGGCTTTTCACTTTGAAAACCTCCTTGAGGGCATGTCTCCCTCTAGAACAGGCAACGCTAAGGATGGAGTCAAAATATGTGGGTGTTGTTGGTGATGTGTATTTCAAATCTTGGCTGTTGTTTTTTTTTCTGGTGTTCTGAAGAATTTTGTGATTTATTTTCTATTTGAATTCCCTCCACGTGTTTTGAGTTTGTGGTTTGGTGTGCTTCAGTGAATTTCTCCTTCCAGGTGTCCGCTTTACTGTGTATCCTCTCATTTCTGCCTCCAACCTGACCTTCAACTTTAGAGAATTATCAAAATCATTGCTGAAAATTATTTTCTAAACTCCTCATTTGTGTGTCTATTAGGAACCCTTTAGTTGGTGCAGGATTTATGAGTTTTCTTCAGTTCTTGTGTACAGGCAAAAGAAGACCCATAGTGTAAAAATCTTACAGTGCATGTTGTTCAAATACAAAAAGTTAAAGAAAACATCCTGGGCAGGATTGATCTGAAGTGATTGGTCTCTGGATTTAAAGGTCCTCTTTGCAAAGACTTTCAAAATAATCATTAAAGGGCCTATACTCATATCTTTCAAATACAAAATGTCAAATAAAGCATCTTTAAATTTAAGAAACTTGGCATAGTGCACATGATTTTACACATTTTGTTGCATAACTGCTATATTTTCTTTTGAACTTGGCTCAGCCAAAGTGAAACAGGAAGTGACATCAAAGAGGAACTCTTAAGAAAAGTAATTTCTTGATTTTTGTTTATTAAAACAATAATATTTGAACTCTGACTCCTCTTCATCTCCTGACAGAGGCTCAAAATGATCTAAAAAACCCATCAGATTCTACTCTACAGTCTGTGTTGTTATTGTAGCACTGCTCTGTTTACATGCAAACATTCCTCTTTGACATCACTTCCTGTTACTTCACATGTGAATAACTCAACAACTGTTCATCTCGGGGGCATAAAATTACTTTTGCAGCATGTTATTAGTGTCATCTTTCCAAAAATGTAATTATATTTATTATAAAAATGTGATGTGACAGACACTTTAAAATTCTGTGCTGCTCATTTCATTAGACTTTTAACAGAAATGTTTTTATGTTGAACCGTGGACATGGATTTAAATGAACCAATCAGGTTTTTTTTTCTTGAGCAGCAGATCACAGATGAAGGCCTCATCACAATTTGTCGAGGTTGTCACCGCCTGCAGTCTCTGTGCGTGTCGGGTTGTGCCAACATTACAGACGCCATCCTGCACGCCCTGGGCCAGAACTGCCCCCGCCTCAGGTAGACACCTAACTTCACCGGAATCCCAGAAAATGAATCATGACTGTCAGAGAATAACGGAGCTCACCTCGGGCTCTTATTCTTTATCAGTTTAAAGTTTTATTAGAATAGTTTTTGTCCAAACAAAATAAACTGTTTAGATTCACATCGGTTGTTTAACTGGTCTTTCTGTTTTAGAATATTAGAAGTGGCTCGCTGCTCCCAGCTCACAGACGTGGGCTTCACTACTTTAGCAAGGGTGAGTGTGTTGTATCGTTTGCACAGTGACTCAACTTTTGAATTTTGGTTTTAAATATTAAGACATAACAGTGGATCCTTTAGAAATCCCTTAGACCTCATTTTGTAATAACAAGGCTTTATGTAATAATGTAATAAAATCAGGCTTCAAATGTAATAAACTCGCGCTAAAACTGCATTATGTAATAATTGACAAAATGTAATAAAAGTCTTCAATGCAATATGTAATAACGTTATTACATTTTGCTGCAATTGTTACAAAATGTGGTGGTGTAATAATTTGATGCATTATGTAATAAACAATCAAAAAAACATATTTCTGTTCATCCAAATCAATATACTTGTAAAAACTGTCATGTTGCAAATACTACATAATTAAATCTTTATAACTTTGGTCAATAAACACAGAACTTCTCATCTTTTATTTGCACCCCGCCCCCCTTCCCTCCACGGCTGATGGTCCACCTACACCCACCAACCCCCCTGCGTGTGATTAATACAGATTATTTTTATGAAAATTACAGATTTGTAAGGTTCATTATACAAGTAAACATATAAAGGGGTTGACATGTTTGTACAACTAACTTTTAGATATATTTTGGGAGTTGTTTACAAAGTGGAATAATTTTTGTAACAGAGATCAGGACAGTAAATCTGAAAATGCAAATAAATAATGAGAAGTTCTGTGTTTATTAAGCAAAGTTATAAAGATTTAATTATGTAGTATTTGCAACATGACAGTTATTACAAGTATACTGATTAGGATGAACAGAAATACTGGTTATTAATTGTTTATCACATAATGCACCAGATTATTACACCACCACCTTTTGTAATAATTGCCGCAAAATGTAATAACTTTATTACAAAATGCGTTGAAGACTTTTATTACACTTTGTGTCAATTATTACATAATGCGTTGTTATTACAAAATGAGGTCTTACAATCCCTTTTCTGTTTTTCTTGTTTTGCAGAATTGCCACGAGCTAGAGAAGATGGATTTAGAAGAATGTGTGCAGGTATATAAGAGGATCTTTTTAATTAAATCTACAGTCTGGCTGAATGAATACATATATACAATACATATATTTTTTCCTTTTTTTTGTCAGATCACAGATGGAACTCTCATCCAGCTGTCGATCCACTGCCCTCGCCTGCAAGTCCTGGTGAGTCTTTGTTTTCTTTCTGCTCCTGCGGCGTTGGCACCCACCACGTCTTGGCTCGCTTTGATGAACACTCGAGTAACGGAGCTCCTGCGTGGGTAACCCCCGCATTCCCGCAGAGTCTGTCTCACTGCGAGCTGATCACCGATGATGGCATCAGACACCTCGGCAGCGGACCCTGCGCTCACGACCGCCTGGAGGTGATCGAGCTGGACAACTGCCCGCTCATAACGGACGCCTCGCTGGAACACCTGAAAAACTGCCACAGTCTGGACCGCATCGAGCTGTACGACTGCCAGCAGATCACCCGCGCAGGCATCAAGAGACTAAGGGTAGGTTGTGTTGGAGAGCAGCAGCAAGACTTTGTGTTCAGGCAGAAACATTCATCACATTGGAACGAGGATTAAGTCTAAAAGTGGTACATGGAGAAATAGGCAAAAATAAAGTTTTGATTAAATCACTTTAAAAAATTGCATTTAAATAAATAAATGTGTAAGAAAATCTTGTGTTCGGCATAAACCACATAAATGTTGAATAGATTAAATATGAAGACAATAGACCCTACAACCACTCCAGTACTGGGCTGAACGGTGCTTTAATGCTTAGCCTCTGCTACAGCAACCAGACAGGCTGAAACCCCGGAAGAACAAATGGTTTTATCATGTCTCTTTGGCATCTGGCCCGCCCACTACACCCTACAGGCTGAGTCCAGAAACACTCAAACAAATTTCCTTTCCTTATGTTTAATTCAGCGGTAGCTATGTGTTGTCATGGTGCTTCAGGCATGTAGCTAAAACTGTTTTAATCAAGACATAACAACATCCATCCATCCATCCATTTTCTGTACACATTTATTCCTTTCAGGGTCACGTGGGTCACTGGTGCACATATCCAGCAGTCACTGTGCGAGGGGCGGGGTACACCCTGGACAGGTTGCAAGTCCATCACAGGGCCACACATAGAGACAAACGAGACAAACAACCATTCACTCTCTCACTCACACCTAGGGACAATTTAGAGTTATCAATTAACCTAACATTCATGTTTTTGGTGTGTGGGAGGAAGCCGGAGTACCCTGAGAGAACCCACACATGCACGGACAGAGAACATGCAAAGTCCACCCAGAAAGGTCTCCGGTCCGGGGCATAACAATAGTCACACAATAATTTATAAAACCAGTACTTAAAAAGAGAAAACTATAAAATGGTGTTGTGCTTTTATAATCCGTAAGTAAACAGCCGATAAATTTCTTCAGGGACATCCCTAATAATTCTTAAGGTGAGCCGTGTAAATTTATGTTTTATATCAAACAAGTAGTCCTTTGAGTTACTCTGTATCCCTGAAGTATCTCTCTGCCTCAAAAAGGTTGGTGATCCCCACTATAGTTGGTGTTTAACTATTGTAAACAAATGTTTAACAATAACACATAATTACATTACATTTATGTCATATTTTCAAATTTCTTGTCAACGTTAACATTTTTTGGCTGTCAGTGAGCTGCCAAAGCGGCCCTACCACCGGGCTTAGCTTTTTTCTGGGGGAAACCCTGATTACTGCTGCTATAGAGTCATTCAGGTTGATGTTGGCACCGATACAGAGGTGAAGCAGTAAATAACTCAGCAGAGTGGCGCACTGCAGCTCTTCACCATCATTGCTGAGCTGGATGCATAGATTGGTGACACAGACTCGTACATTTTTATTTTCCAAATTGAATTTTTGTTTCTGACTCACTGCACCTCCCACGTAAAGGGATGGATAAAAACTGTTAAACCTCCTCCTCGGTGAGGAAAACACTCCATCCAGATCAGGCTGGATTTGTCGTCATGTTAATCTCATGCCTGCATGTTTTTATTTTGATAAAAGGAGCCTCGGCGTGACGGGGGTGGGCGGGGTGCGTTTCCACAGATATATGCCGAGTTATCGAAGCAGCTTTTTTTTTTAAACATATTTTTTGGAGCTGATAAGAGATTTTGATTTCTGATTTTTCTCCTCAGACTCATCTGCCGAACATCAAAGTGCACGCGTACTTCGCTCCTGTCACTCCACCCCCTTCTGTAGGGGGCAGCCGCCAGAGGTTTTGCCGCTGCTGTGTCCTGCTATGATGTAAAGACAACAACCCCCTCTACAACCACCTTCTCCCATGGTTCTCAGACCCTGCAGCTCATCACCTGGACCCCTGAACTCCACACTTCCTCGCCTCCTGTCTAGAAACATCATGCTGGTCTGTCTTGTCCCCCTCCGTTTCATTTATTTGATTTTTATTTTTGGGCAGGGGGGTGGCAGAGTGGAAGAGAACCAAACGGAGAGGGGAACATTTGGTAATGTTTCCTAACAAGTGGACATGCAGACACACGAATGTCAACACATTCCTGGCTCGTCTTCAGCGGGACACGTCAGTATTACCAAGAGGGTTCTGCAAACACTCTGTGGCGTTCATCCCTGTTGGGGTATTTTAGTTTCTCCTTATATGAAGTATAGAAAAGTCAAGTGGAGCTCTTCAAATCAGAAACCATTTTGTTCTGTTTTTGGGGTTATATTGTTTAATCAGTTAACCACACAGTTCTCTTGGTGTTGAAGGTCTCTTAAGAGCTACCTCTAGACAGGAACTGCACCAGAATAAGACCAGTGTTCGCTCGAGTCTTTGGTTAAAGAAAAAAAAGAAAATGGGGAGGCAGTGAGGAAGCCAGTTAACTGCCAACACCCCCAAACACATAAACAGCAGAAAGCCTTTTTTTTTTCCTTTATAAAACAAACAAACTTGCAGCTATTTGCACTTACAATAAAACAATGAGACACTTTACAAAGATGACCATCTCGTAATTGACGACTAACAGCACGCCGAGGCTTGCAGCCGTTGTATTCTCGCCTCTTCTCTCTGTTACAATCACAAGCTCCAACATACCGAAGAGAGAGGATTCAAAAAAAAAGACATATTTTTCTAAAAGCATAAAGACTCACAAGTAGGGACTCAAGAAGATGCCAAATGTTGCATGTAACTTCTAGTTTTTTAAAGAAGCAGATGTAAATACGCGAGAACTGTGGAGGATTTTGAAGCCAGCTGAACACGGCGACGACACGAGGCGGAGCAGGAAAAGCGGTCCGAGGGGAGCTCCCGGGCGAAGCTCGAGCATGCTCAGTTTACGTACAGATTTTTGCTTGAGAACAATGTGCTGGAGCTTTTTTTTTTACAGAGCGCTCAAAACGAGCCAGAGGAACTGATGCTGGCTTGTGACAGGCTCCCGGACACAGTAAACTTTATTCTTTTTCTTTTTTTTTTTTTAAACAGAAGAATTAAGAATAAATTGAAAAGAAAAATCAGACGTCACTACATGACTTCATGCTGTCAGGCCAGGACAATGGAAGGAAAAAGCCAACTGAAAACAATCAATTCTGTCTTATTTCAGTTTGTTTGATTCCATGAAGTTGTTCTTGTTTCTGCGCGGATGATGAATGCGCGGGCTTCATGTCGCTCCTCGACTCCCTAAGAGGTTTTGCAGAGGATGGCTTTACGACCGCCCCCTCCTCCTGTCCGGGACCAGTGACGCTGCAGGGCGTTTGGACTTTAAGAGGAATTGACTGAATCTTGAGGAATGAACTCTGCAGCAGAGGACTTTAAAGACTTCAGCTCCTCATCCTCTGAAGCATTGAAGTCTTTTCTTTGGTCCTGCACTCACGCCTGCTTTATTCAGTCTCTTACAAATGTGTCATTTACTGTTTTTTTCTCCTCTCCAGGTTTCTTTCTCCGTTTTGCCGTGGTTTTGGATTCTGTCTGCTTTGTGTTTTGCAGTCATGAGTTCAGTGTCTCCAAGTTGAGCTTCGAGTCCTCTCTCTCTCCAGTTCTTAGTTTGGACCTGATGGAGTTTTTCTTTTTCTTTTCCAGAGTTTATTGTTACTAAATGTCCCGAGTGTAGCCCTTGTTCTAGGGGGAAATGTTGGCACCCGTGCAATTGACCTAAATGTTAAATGTGAGGTTGAGTTTCTGTGAACGTTATTGAATGTTTCCATCCAGGAAAAGGCTTCATACAATGTAAGCTGCTTCAGCAGACGCACTCTTTTTGCCCCTTCTGATCCTTCATTCATTTCCAAATACTTCAAACAGAAAACTCAACGTAGAATATCAGTCCTCATTCTGATTTCAAGGCACTCATTATGAAATCACGAGAAAAAAAAAGTCCCAAACCAGGCGGGGGGTGTCCAGTCCAGAGGTTTCTCTGCTCCAACACACCTGGTTTGAATGATTAACAGGCTTCTGCAGGAAAACAAGGAAATCATGCAGGAGAGCCGCCCTCCAGGTCAAATTTAGATGAATATTTTTGTTTACATTGAGTGCGTACCCGCATTTCAAAATTTATTATCCATATATATGTTAAACTAGAAGTAAACTCTTTCAAACGGCACCTTTTTATATAATTCAGGATGACCTTTTATGTTTTCATATTTTGCAGTGAGTACCTTTAAGATGTGTGGGAAGAACCAAAAGGTTTTTATTCAGCAGGCATTTTGACAAGAAGTCCAGATTAATCCAGTTTGAGCCACTCTTATCTGTTTTGTTTGAAGGGGGGTTCTGGGGGGGATTAGGACAGAGTTGATTTAAAAAAACGTTGAAGCCCAATGACTTACATGTCATTTATCCAAGGTTAAGAGAATTTATTCATAGAAAACAGAAGTTATTGGATTTCTGCTGACTCAGCAGCGCAGCAGACAAACGTTTTAACTCGACCCCGTAAGAAAACACTTAGAAATACACTACAGGCTCCAAAACACCGGACCTATTTCTTCTAACAGCATCAAACTGCTGTTCTTTACGTCAGGCTTCTCACCGGTTTACATGGAAGTGGAGTCTCTTTGTTCTGGATCAGTTTTCTGTTTTGTTTTGTTTTTTGTCCCAAACACTGGAGGAAAGTGGAGGGTTTGGATCGAGGGCCGTGTCTGTATTGGTGGTAGATTGGCGCCTGAGAACTTAAAAAAAAAAAGTTTTGAAAGTGACTGTAGTTCATACAATTACTGTAAATCTTTTCCTTTTTTTTTTTTTTTTTTTTTTTTTTACAATTAACCAATATAAATGAATATGTATGAATAAATATATGCCTATATTATTAAGACTTGTCTGGTTTTCTGCTTGATGCTGGTCTAACAGTGCAGCAGTAGATGGCAGCAAAATGTACAAATTCTTTCAGTATTCATGCTTTCTGCAAAATAATTTTCTTTTTTTTCATTTCACATAAGATTTACGTCTTAGCAAATAACATTTTTCTCATAAAAAATGCATCTACTTGTATTTTTTTAGCAACTAAAGTAAAAATCCTTAAAAACAAATAATAGGACCAAGAATGGAGAACCTGCAGGCATAAATTCTCTGCTTTAAAAACACTCCAGTTTCCACAAAAATGTGTTTAAAAACCAAAAAATGTGACGTTTGAAAGATATTTGAGTTTCAATAAAATGACAAAGAGCAGAATAAATAATTTTCTTGAAAAACAGGAAAACAAAAATATTTTACCACTGAGTTGCATCATGTTTTATTCTGACAGCAGAGCCAAAAAACACCAGCAGTTTTAGATTTGAAATAAAAATAATCAGCTTGTTTGGTGCTGCTTATTTTCAGTGACAGGTTTGAAATGATAATCTCTCAGTAATAATCTTTAATCATTATAAGACTTTCCCTTCAGTGAGGGGAGGATTAACAGTCATTACTCATGTTGTGCGCACTGATCATCACCTGCAGCTAAAGGTGATGTTTTTGTTTAAACATGAACTGATGAACTTTTTCGACTCAGTCTGATGGTTTAAATAGCTGAAGCTTTACAGATGAGCTAACCTTTGGTGCAGGACAAACAGGCTGATTTGTATTCTTCGGTGAAAGCCAGCTGACAAACAAACAAAAACAGATGTTTTGTGCTTCATTTCCAAGCATAATTTTTTCAGATTTGATTTGCCAGACCACCTTGTTTCTCCCCCCGTTGTCTCGGTGCATCTGATTTAGCTCTGGTCCAGTAAAGGTTGCAGCATTTCTAATCACGTTAAACATGTTTTGATTGTTTTATTTTTGGACTGTGATGCAGTTCTAATCTGCGTCTGTTTTCAGCGAGGCCTGATGATGCTTCTCATGTCGTTACTTTCACAAGCAGCTGTAACGAGCACGAGTTTCTCCTCCGTTTTTGCTTGTTTCAATCTTTTTAAAGTCTAGGCAGTGAGGCAGCAGCTCTGCACCATGACGACAGCTGTCACGCCTGGGACCTGCCTCTCCCTCCTCCGGCAGCGTCTCGAACCCCCCTGAGACCTCCTCAGATGTTCCCAGCACCTGCTGATGAAAGAAACTTTCCATTAGGCTACATTTTTCTGACTTTGCAGACAATCACAGATCTCAGCGCAGCACTGAGGTGAGTAGTTTTTACCAGCAGAGGCACCGCTTTAAAGAACTTTGGGTTTTATTTTGCCTTTTTTTTTTTCTTTTCTCCCTGGAGAGATTTGCTTTCAGCAGTCGCTCTGCTCCACGCCGAGCCCCGTCTCTGACTGAAGTTATAATTATTGTGATAACAGAGGTTCCTTCTTTGTCTTTGTGCTTTCTCTCTTTTTTTTTTTTTAACACAACCCACGCCCAAAGACTTTCTGACAGCTACAAGCCAACTTTGATGTCAGCTCTGGGTGAAACGAAGCTGCTGCACAAGAAAAATTAATCAAATTTCAAAGTGAATCCTGTTTGAGTGAAGAAAACATCAATATTAGCTTCACTTTTCTTAGTTTTATTCTTAGCTGTGTTGCTGGGTAGTGAAAAAACCCACCTGTGTGTGTCTGTTAGTAAAATATCTCATGAACTACTGGATGGATTTTCTCTAATCCAGTCCTCGAAGACCACTATCCTGCATGTTTTAGTTGTTTCCCTGTTCTGTAGCTGGTTCTTAAAGTTCTGCAGAACCATGTCCATCAGTCATTCATTCAAATCAGCAGGAACCATCTAAAACAGGAGAGTGGACCTTGAGGACTGGAGTTGATAAACACTCTAATCAGATGTACAACATTTGGAGAAGCTCTAAAATGACTGTAACTCTAAGATAAAACTTGGTGTGCTAGATATGAGCATTATATATTTTAAGGTTTGATCAGAACAGCTCTGTTGTTTTTCCTAATACGATCATTAAAACCTTAGGTGATGTGTTTTCCTTCCAGCAATGTCTTTAATTGTTTTGGTTTTTAAAAAGAAAACAATCATTCTGAGCCTTTTTTTTTCATGAATCTAATTAAGGTCGTTAACAGATAAGGACACATTTTAAATCCCAATAACCTCCTTTTTTAAATGAAGCTCTAACTCTGCATCCATTGATTACAGGTAGAAAAACAAGATAGGTGTTTAATGACAAAAAAATTGTTTTTAAGGTCATTTATTTTATCCAAACTCTGGAACCAAACCAAAACATTTCTGTCTCTGTTCAATAAAAACACAGAGGAAAGATAATTATTCTCTCAGTGGCTCTCTGTCCCTTTATTGTGCTCTAAATCTCACTGGTATTTCAGTTATTTTAAACAGAAAAATGTGTTTGTGGACTTTTTTTTAGCATTTTATTTTATGTGGTGCCCCATATTAAACAAAATAAAACATTTTGGAGCTGCTTGTCTAAATAAAACAGCTGGAATCTAACAAAGAAAACCTGCTTTGTTTGCAAATTTGTCTTTAAAAGAAGCTCTCCCTGCCAGTATTATGAATCTTCAATTTACACGAATCTTGATTGAGTTTTTTTAAATAAATAAATTGGTTAATAAATAAATAAAATAATAATAATAATAAACTCCCCCAATCGCGCGCCTCAGACGCACGGAAAGGCGTGTCTCTGGTTGCGCTTAAATCCAACTCCGTGCAGTTTGGAAGAGAGTTGGCTTTGAATGAGCTCCCAGCTGGACCCGCAGAGCTAAATCCAGGTGTTTGAACCTTTTGACGTTAATGCAGCCACGTTCTGCTGATTGGGACCTTCTTGTTTTTGCACCTGGACCGGAGGAGGACGGGACTGTGCCACACTGGAGCTCTCCGACGCGCGCCAGAGGGACAAAAACAGCAGCAAAGGGAGGTTCTTGTCCTCAGCGTGGCTGGAATAGATCATATCTGAGCATCTCGTTTAGGAGATGATCAAATCTTTAATTCAATCTAATTAGCGTGAGATCTACCTCACAGCAGCAGCAGCAGAGCGCGCGGACTCCTCTCATCTCCTGCTGCGCTTTTTCTTTTTAAATGACGGGAGCCGGAGATTTCCTCCTTATTGGATCCAGTTTCAGGACTTAAAAGTTTTGGTTACCCCCCTTTATTTGCTGTTTTATTTTTTTCCTCTCTCTCCAACACGGTAACAATGATGACAGAGAACACTGAGATGGAGAGCGAATCGCAGCTGCAGCGCTCCCCGAGCAACATCCCCATCCAGCCCGTCACATCCAAGGTAAGACCCTCAGTTTGGACTTTTCTCTCCATCACTTCTAAAAAAAAAACCCCAGAAATCTGTTAGTTAATTAGTGAAGCAGTTCAGCTACAAACCGGAAAGGGAAATGACTAAATGGTGTTTATTTCTTTAAGTAGTTTTCATGCTTCTGCAGAGAATTGTTCGTATTTTTCCAGCGGTGACGATGAGCTTCGTTGCGTCACGAGAACCTGTACGTAGGGTCTGATGTCACCACCCGCCCCCCACACATCTGCACACAGATGTTTAGAAATACTTGTTCATTTTGATGAAGTAATAATAAATAATGATAATGGGAGTTTATGTTTGTTGTTTTGTTTTTTTGGTTCTTATTATTTGATTTGTATGAAATTCACCACAATCCTCATCCACATGAAGCTGACTGATTCCCATAAACACAATGTATAAAATAACAATGAAAGTAAATGTTCAAAACAACTTTCATATTTTCACAACTGACAATTTTAAAGAGATTGCTTAGATTTCTTCAAACAGAAATTGTTTATGAATATTTAAAATCTTACCTGTTGTAGATAAATCTTTAAATATCTTTACTGAACTAAATGTAATGTGAGTGGGTTAACATTACCCTCTACACCCTGTTAACCATGTACCCTGTATGTTACTATTTACTTACCCTGCATGTTATCGTATTACATACCCTGTATGTTACTCAGTAAGTACCCTGTATGTTACTCAGTAAGTACCCTGTATGGTACTCAGTAAGTACCCTGTATGTTACTCAGTAAGTACCCTGTATGTTACTCAGT
>JARVGW010000194.1:19425402-19456210 GCA_031762495.1 Anablepsoides rubrolineatus
GTATGTTACTCAGTAAGTACCCTGTATGTTACTCAGTAAGTACCCTGTATGTTACTCAGTAAGTACCCTGTATGTTAGCCAATAATCTGTATGTTACCCTTTAGATACCCTACTTTTTTAACCGTGATGCAGCCAGTATGTTAGCCAGTATAAGTACCCTTGTATGTTATCCACTAAGTACCCTGTATGTTAGCCAGTTAGTACCCTGTATGGTGCCCTTTACGTACCCTGTATGTATTTTAACCATGAAGTACCTTGTTTATTAACCAGCAGGTATCCTGTATATTACCAGAAGGTACTTTGTATGTCACCTTCTAAGTACTCTAAGTAATAATTCTCTAATATTTTACCCAGTAAGTACTGTATCTGTTACCCAGTAATTTCCTGCAGTACTGCTGCTACTGAAACACATCATATTACCGCTCTTTCCATCCTCTCAGAGCCTCAGATGCTCCCAAACTGTTCTTGCTGTTCCGTTTTGATTGTTGACTCAGCTGTATAAACAAAGATTTTCTGTCCTAATGGTAGCACACTGGATTCATTAGTCCTTTTTTCCCCCCCTTGAGTAAAGTCTTTGTCTTCACCTCATGCCTCTTCCCGCTGCCCACACACAAAACGAAGCAGGCGGCACGTTTGGAGCGCAGCCACACTCCTGCGCAGCACAGTCAGACACTTCACAGGCCGTCTGCCTCTGTGCTGCAGCTGAATATTTCATGTCCTCCTCTGTCAGGAGTCCACACTGATGCCAGTCCGGGGCGATCCAGTCCAGCTCTGCTCTCCTCAGCAGCTGCCACTAAAGAGAATCAGGAGGGGTTCCTGAGCAGGCAGGACTGATTGCTATTCACATGGATCACTGACTCGGTTCGGCTGATAAAGATGTTACAACCTGTTTAACAACCCCCTCTTTGCTCCCACCTGCCACAGAGGCAAGAGCCAATTGTGTTTTCAAACTTGTCTGTGTGCGTTTAGCAAAATATTTCATGTGGGCAGATTTTAATGAAGTTATTAGAATTTAAAAGTCTATAACTGATTAATCTTCAGAGTCAAGTTCAAGATGGCCACCCCAGCTGAGCAAACACAAAAATAGCTGGAATTCAGTCAAATTTACAAACATTTGGCTAAAATTTGGTATGGTAGTAGCTGAAAGTCACCATCATCACTCCAACTTATAGTGTTCTTCAAACTTTGCCCATACCTGTCAGAATTACTGAATATCTGTTAGCAACATATCTCATGACGCATCGGACAGATTTTAGTGTCATTTTCAGAAAGTAATAGTTAACGACTACAACCGTTTAATCTTTTTAGTCAACCTGATTTAAAATGACTGTCAGGCAGCTAACCTTAGGAAGCCCAAAAATGGCTGTAACTCCTCCAATTTTCCCGATATTATGGTGCAGTTGTAGCTGAGAGTAATCCTCATCAGATACTCTGAGGGCTACGAAACATCATACTCGAGTCATTTACCAGGTTTGACCAAAACAGCCGTTCAGCTAAGATGGTTTTAGCAGAAGTGTCTGAAAACATTCAGCTCAGGTGTGGTTTATGAAGACTAAAGTAATCGTTTTGCCCTCGTCGGTTTGAAATATTTAATCACCCTTGTTGCTAAAGGGGTTCTTTTTTAAAGCAATTTAATCAGATGATGTTTTAATTTGACAGCAAAGACGAGCAGAAAGAGAGTGACTCACTTTGGTAACAGATGCTCTTAGAAATCCACCAGCAGTAAATCTCTGTGGATGTTTAAAAAAAAAAAATATCAAGGACAGATGAAAATGCTGCCAAAAGAGGAGAAAGCATTAACTTTCTCTGCAGCTTCCAACAACCTCATGTGGTTTATTGCCAAGCTTGGCAGAAATGTGAGCAGGAATGTGGCCGGTGCTGCTTTGTGTTGAAGAGCCGTTTGATGCGTTTCACGCAGGTGCACAGGTAAACCTTCTGTCTTCACGCCGCAGCTAAACCAAAGCAGACGTCTTCACGTCTTCAGGCCGATTGGCCCGTTTTGTTTGTTCCAGCCGGGCGATGACAACACCACAAATTACCCACGCTTCCACTCTGAATTATTTGTTCAGTTCTTTTTAGCTCACACTGAACCCTTCAGCACACACACACGCACACGCAGGCTGAGTGATGAAACATGGCTGCCATTCTCGGTGTGAAAATTTGTAGCACCTCCACATTCAAATCGCATTTAGTCCTAATTCATGCAGTTTGTAGCCAAGTCAAGCTGTTTTCCACACGAGCTGTGCAAAAAATACCAAAAAGCTGGTGGAGCTTAAGTTTTATAAGAACTTTTAATTTAATAAGTTCAACTTAATAAGTTATAATGATTTAACCAAACAAAGTTTTTTTTTCACAAGAAAAAACAAAATAACCTGAAGTTAAAGACGCTGTAACGTCAGATTTAAGATGGTCTGAGAGTGGGAACTAATGGCACCCGTTGCCTTTAATCAGCTGCTTAAACCTTTTCACAAAAAGATATTATCAGACAGGATATGAGCTTTTTTACCACATTTATTATGAAGAATAGACTTTCACAGATGTTTAGGTACAAAATGAAGCTTCCACTCATCCTTTCTTTGCACACAGTAATGCAGCTTCTTTTCTGCTGCCTCAGTGACGATGACTCAGAGGCCGGAGATGATTTGGTTGCTCGAGGCAGGTACGATGTGGGCGGAGGTGGTACAGGTGTGCAAATTGAAACCAAATGAAAACTGCAAGGCAAACGCTGACATTTTCCTAATCCTAAATTAGTGTTTTTATCCTGAAATCTTATCAACCTGAGAAGCATGAAGTGTGAATATGGAAGTATAATTAAAAGAACAATAGTTCAGCAGGTTATGATTGCAGATTTTCAATGTTCTTTTATCCTTTCACGTTTTATTAATGGCTTCTTTTCCCCCGTTTGCCTTTGAAAGCTTTGAAAACTGCACGTCATTTTATTTTCATCTATAAATCCACTCGTGTTCGGAACAAATCTAGAGGAGGACAGATCAATTCACAACCCTTCTGCAAAGCTTACAACAAAAAAAAGGCCAATTTAGTCTCTTCTGCTGTTTAAAGATGTCCAGAGCTACAAAACCTAAAGAGAACAAAACTCTTTAAATTATGTTCTGACTGTAAACATGATTCATTTACATGTTGGTCAGAGAACTGGTGCAAAGGAACTGAAGGAAGAAAAAAACTAAAACTCAAAGTCCTGTTTGATCTGCTGCAGTCATTAATTAAATGTTACAAAATTATTACAACAACAAATTCATCTTTTGGTGTATTTCAAAATTTGCACCAGACGGCCCTAAAGTGTTGGTGAGCCATTAGAAACCACAAGCATCAGAGCTGCTGGACAAATTGGATTGAAATTTTTTTTTTTATCTGCTTTGGGGACCATAAACGCCTGTGTAACCCTGATAGTTCTGAGAAAACCCATAAACTTTATGAAAGTTTCACTTTGCTCATTTAAAGAAAAGGAAAAGTTGTCATAAATGAGGGGGGAAAGTGTCTCTTTTTTAATGAGGTAAAAAAAAAATTTTTTTTTTCTTTTTCCTTATATGTGAACTACGGAAGAGGATTAGGGCCACTGAAATAATAAAAACATAATTCTGACTTTAATCTCAGAGTTCTGACTTTTTTCTCAGAATTCTGAGATTAAAGTCAGAACTGCGACTTTTTTTTCTCAAAATTCTGACTTTAATCTCAAAATTCTGACTTTTTCTCTCGGAATTCTGACTTTAATCTCAGAATTCTGAGATTAAATGGCATTAATCCAGGTAGACATCTTATTTGGCCAGTAGCTAACATGTAGCTACTGCTTAATTTTCATTGTTAAACACTAAAACAGAGGAACAAAAATACACATTATGGGATAATTTCAGCAGTTTTTTTCATTTTTTCAGTGGTCCTAATCCTCTTCCGTAGCGAACACTGGAGCTAACATGCAGGTCAGGTAATTTAATAATTTCTAATTGCAAGAAAACTTTGGAATCACACAGGCTAACCACGCCTCCCATTAAGACCTCTTGTGCCCCCTAGGGGAGACACGCCCCACAGTTTGAAAACCCCCTGGTTTACATCGAGTGCAGACCAGAACTTCAGAATTAAATCATGAAAAAAAGGTCCATTTCAAAGCTACTTGTCTTGCCATTCATGTATTTTTCCTGAACCCATTGTTAAAGTGGGTCAAGGTCCTTCTTAATGACGATAAGACCTTCGGTTGCCGGGACGGTTTTTAAATGTGACGTTCCAGAAAAAGCTGAATTATTGGCCTCTGAGCTAAACGAGCGGAATAGAGATGGTTTCTCCTTCATTAAGCAAGACCAAGACAGTAGGAGTGTGTTCCTGTGTGAAGAAGCACTGATGATGTGTGTGTGTGTGTGTGTGTGTACAAGCATGTGTGATGGGAGAAGAACACTGTGATTATGTGTTTCTTATCTCATATTCATAGCAGGAATCTGCCATCCTGCCAGGCAGCCGTGCATAATAAATGTTGGAAGATAGAACTGCTCCACCTACTCCTCCTGTCGTCTTGTGCAAACGTTTACTAGAATCATTATTTTTCTTCTCATGTCTGCCTTTTTAAATAAAAACAGCCGAAGCATCACGAGGAGGTGCAAAAAGATAAACCTTTAAATACTGCAGGTGATAATTTCCTCTGAAACTACTTGATGACCTAGAATTGTGTAAGCTGGGAGACGGTGTCTTTCGCAGCACATTTACACCACAGTCTTAAAGCTGAAATATCCTCATTTAGAACAAGGTCAAACACGCTGACATCGAGCAGATAAATCTAAAGTTACAAACTGAATAACATGAATTGTGTTTTATTAAAGCTTAATGTCATTGTGGTTCATTTTCCCTCCATGCCCTGCAGCCTGTTTTCTGTCTGATGCTGACAAAAGTCATCTCAGGACTCGAAAAACTACTTAAAATCAGAAATTATTTTCAGGTTCAGATTAAAATCCAGCTAAAGTCCATTTATTTCTAGTCTTAACCAGACCTGGCTGAGAGGACAGCAATATGACACAAACAGAAGGACTTGACTAGATTTAGTTTAGAAAAACCTTCTTTTTAACATGTAAATCCTTCATGGAGACTCCATGAAGGAAATAAAGTGAAACTGCAACGCTTTGGTCTGAATGCCTCCCTATTGTAACTCCACCCCTTTTCGGAGGCGTGTCTCAGACCAACTCGTTTTGAGGCTGTCTCTTTAAATCCAAACAACACGTTTCACACCCCACCCACTCCAGCTTCCCGAGCGGTCTATTCTAATTTGATAGAGGGGTTTACAGCTGCACAGAAACTTGGTATTGGAGCCAGAGTCTGACCCAGAACCAGAGGAGAATGAAGACCACCAAACTGTAGCTGGTCCAAACCTTATTTTTCAGTTCTGTCACAAATTCTGTGACCTAATAGTTCAAGACACATAATAGAATATAGAAAAAAACTGAAAATTATGACCCAAAGAGAATATAAAGATATCTTTGCAGCACCAGGAGAGACTCCTAGAGACTCCAAGTACATAACAAAATGTATTTAATGGGTAAAAAATAGCATTCTGCATATGTCCTCTTTAAGCCAATCCAATCAAAAGTAAAAGTTAGAGGAAGAGGTGTGTATGTTGGGTCACAGTCATTTTATGGGTGAGAAGCTGAAAAGGTTGAGAGTTTGACAATCATTTTTGAAAAGTTTTTGCTTTGTTAGCACAGCAGACTCAGACTCCTCACCTGTCACAGAAATCTGTGCGAGATGGTGAACGAGTGGGCTCGAGCGTGAGGTCACCCTGGCTTCGACTCTGTAGGACGGTGCTCTGAGCTAACGCTCAGACGGAGGCTTTTTACAGCCGACGCTCACTGAGACTCATCTGCTCTGGCTGTGAGCTGGACTTGAGCAGAACGAGATGAAGTTGAGAGTATCCAGGCTGTGTGCAGCAGCTCCATGTGACCAGGAGAACGGGTCTCAGCTACCGCCACTTAAAGTTTTAACTCAATATCTGTCAAAACTGGCTGAGTTGTGGCCATTTTAGAGGAACAATCACTTCAATCAGGACGCCGAGGAAAGATTTGCAGATGTCTTGCTTGTATTAAATATTCATGAGGCTGAATCTCTTTCTTCTTAAAGATCAAAAAGCAGAAAACACAACAACCCGCAGCATCGCTTTAATCTAATGAAGACAAATTTAAGAAGCGGGTTCATGCAGAAGGCCTACGGAGTGAGCAAACTCTCCTTTTGTTTCTCTGACTCGGCCTCGGCGTGTCGCTCACACGGAGAGCCGAGCTCTTAAATAGACAAACTGTCTTCATATCTCACAGCCAGACACGCCGAGCTGTAAACAACATGTCTCTGTGAAGCGATTGTGTTTGGAGGGAGAGCGGACAGCGGAGCGTCTGTGGTCCGCTGATTATCCATCCTCCTGTCTGTCTGTGCTGGACCATCAGTCCTCTGCAGCATCACACGGTAAAAACAGCACATCAGTGACTTCCTCGCATCACAGTGTGTCTGGAAACACATTTATTCAGTCAATCAGTGCCAGGAAGTTGCATCCTCGTATGTTTTTGTTTTCTGGTTTTGGAGCGCAGAATCTGGCTCCAAAATAATAATTTAAAAATAAAATTAAATCCTGAACATTTAATTTTACACGTGGCGCCCCATAGAGATGCTGCGTCTATCTTTAATTGCAGTAAAGTTGTGCAGCATCAGGTGCTAAACAAACCTTTTATTGGGCGAAGCAGCAGAATCTCTTGCTGGTAAAACATGATAAGGTTGAATTGGTGCAGCAGATGAAGCAGAAAGGCTTATCACGTTTCACCAGAGGTCACAGTTAAATCTGTTTGTCTGACTGAAGTGGACTTCTTGCTTCTTTTTGAAGGCAATATTACATTTCATGAGTCAGAGTGTTTTGTTTATGGATGCGGGTTTATTGCTTGTTCTGTCCTGAGGGTGCTTTAAACATTTATTACCTTTTGCTTATCTCCTCTTTATGCTTCAACTCCATCTCTGCAGCTCCAGAGACTGAAACGCTCGCTCTCCTTCAAGACCATGATGCGCAGCAAGAGCGTGGAGAACTTCTTCCAGCGCTCCTACAGCGACGCCCGCCTGCCCCCGGACTTCATCACCGACCCGCCGCCCCCGTCCCCGCCTCTGCCCCCGGGCTCCCCTCTGGTGGGCGAGCGCTCGCCGTCCATCTCGCCGTCCCTCAGCCCCAACCTCTCCGTCTCCTCCCACTCCCCGTCTCTGAGCCTGTCCCCGTCGCTGCCCGCCAAGTCGGCCCGGGCGCAGGTCAACCACTGCTTCCAGGACCACGTCTTTCGAAAGCCCACCAACTGCCAGCACTGCAAACACATGATAGTGGGTAAGAGTCAGGAGTCCTTATCTGGGGCAAAATAACAACCATTCTAAAGTTATTGTGACCTTGTAGACAAAAAACAGGCTTCAGAACTCCTCCTCACCAGCAGGGCTAGCCTTTAATGTCAGAGTTGTAAAGTAATTAAGTACAAATACTTTGTTACTGTACTTATGTAGAATTTTTGGTTATATGTACTTTACTTGAGTAATTATTTTTCAGCATACTTTTTACTTTTACTCATTACATTTTTACACAATTATACTTTTTACTCCTTACTTTTTTAAAAAGGTAGAAAGTAGAAAGTCGTTACTCCTATTTCATTTCGGCAACAACAAGCCGATCACTTTCTGGTACTTTATACAAGACTGCTTAACGTACAATCCCAATTCCAATGAAGTTGTGTAAAATATAAATAAAACCAAAATACAATGATTTACAAATCATTTTCAATATATATTCAGTTGAATACAGACAAGATATTTAATGTTAAAACAGATAAAGTTGTATTTTTTTTTATCAAATATTTACTCACTTTGAAATTTCTGTAACACAGAAATAAGCTAGGACAGGGGTAACAAAAGACTGGGAAAGTTGAGGAACGCTAAAAAAACACCTCTTTGGATCATTCCCCACACTGTAAACCCAAATTAGTAATCATTACTAAAGCCGTTTATGGTAAGTGATTACACCGGGATGTCTAGTTTTTACAAAATCTAAAACTTAACAAATCAAGCTCTGTTTACGTAAAGTCTTGTATCCAAGCTTATCCATTACTAAATAACTTAGGATTTTAAAACTAATGTTTATGAGTAATTGACTCAACATTACTTATGTTTATTAGTAATCAATACTCAAGTTTATTAGTAATTGTTATTCACATTTAGCAGGTGAAAAGGTTCATTAGAAACAGGTATAAAGAGAGCATCCCCGAAAGGCTCAGTCATTCACATATTTAACAGCAGTTCAAGAACAATGTTTCTCAACAAACACTTGCAAAGAATTTGGGAATTTCATTGTCAACAGTACATATCAATCTCTGCAAGTATAAGCAGCAAGGCTGAAAACCAACAATAAACGCCTGTGACCTTTGACCCCCCCAGGCAGCATTGCATTAAAAACACACATTCTGTAACGGATATTAGCCCATGGGCTCAGGAAGACTTCAGAAAATTACTATCAGTGAACTCAGTTCATCTCAACATCTACAAGTGCAAGTTAAAGCTCTATCGTGCAAAGACAAAGCCCCAAATCAACAACATCCAAAAACACAGCTGGCTTTTCTGGACCCGAGCTCATCTGAAATGAACTGACACAAAGTCACGTCTATGAAGGCACCAATAATGCTGAAAGTTACATACAGGTGCTGCCATCCAAGCCATGTCTATTTCAGGGATGTGTCTGCTGATTTCAACAAGACAGTTCACGTGTTCCAACAGCGTCGTTTCGTAGTAAATAATGCAGGTATTAGACTGGCCCGACTGCAGTCCAGACCCGTCTCTCATAGAAAATGTGTGGAGCATTATGAAGAGCAAAATACAACAACATAGACCCTGGATTATGTATTTATAAACATCCCAACTTCATTGGAATTGGGGTTTTAATAATAATAATAATAATATTAGCAATAATAAAAGCCTCACAGCTCTTAACCTTGATCTTAACAAGTTAGTAACTGTATTTTAGTGGTTTATACAGGATTTGTCATTAATAAGCTTCTGACTGTAGCCTTTATGAGATGCTCCATTAGAAATAATAAAAAAAGTGAATAAAGTGTCCAACAATTAGTTTAAAGTTGGATCCTTTAAGAAGCTTAAATCTGGAGCTTTAGGGCAGAATTGTAGCTTTTTTTTATCCCCAATTTGCTGCTCCTGTGCGCTAATAGCTGCTAGTATTTCTGCTAAATCTGCTTTCTGTCAGTAGTGACTGATTACAGCCTGCTCCCTGCTCCCTTGTGTTTGCGTCTGTGCCGTTATTTTGCATTGTGGAGTTTATTTATGTAACGCACCACCTCGTTCTGGTTGTACTCATCAGCAGCCCTCAAATAAAGTCTAGCCTCTTTCTCCCAGTTAAGCTGATTAAGTAGAATCAATTTTCCTCTTTAAAATAAACGCTGCCTTTTCTTTCAGCCGTCTGATTTATTTTTTTCCCTTCCTGATACTGAAGTGGCTTGTTGATGTTTCCCCCCATCATTCCGTGGCAAATTCAGAAATCAGTTTGGTGTGGAGGATAAAAAGGGGTCACAGCCTCTTGGTTATTAAAAACACAATAAACGGTGGTTATCTCATCACAAAACAAACGAGACGGAAACATCTGGGTGCCGAGGAAGATTTTATTCTTTCAACACTTTCATTTAAAAACAGAAAACTTGATGAATCACTGCCAAATCGATGATGATGGAAATGTCTCCAGCTGGTTTTCAATCTCACAACTTTTTTTTTTTTTCCCAGACGAGGAGCTGTTGATTATAAAGCTGTCAGTGTCAACACAGAAAACTCTCAGTCTGGAAAAAAAAAGCAAAACTTGATTACCTGATGAAGACAAAAACCTGGTTTAGAGATCTGACAGACTCTTTGTATTTTCTTACATTGCCTTTTTTCATTATTATTTGTAACTAATCGTCTGGGTTCTCTGCCCTCATTATGGCCTCTGTCTCGCCCTGCAGGAAACTCCAAACAAGCTCTGCGATGTAAAACCTGCAAGATGGCTGCTCACCTGTGGTGCACCTCTGAACTATCGCAGCAGCCGTGTCACGGCAAGGTAAATGTGCACGAAATTAATTATTTAATGGACTTAATTTAGATACAACTTATCCCAAAGTGATGCTTAAATTATATAGACTTGATTCTTGTTTTGTTTTATTAATATGTCCAAATTCTTCCCCTAAAATCTTCCTCTTCTTTACACTGGCTGTGTGTAAAGTTTAAAATTCATTTTAAGATTGTTCTAATTGAATAGAACAGGGATGGGCAAGTGGCAGTCCATGGGCCAAATGTGGCCCCTGGGTGACTTCCAGCTGGCCGGCCTGGGAGGTAGACTATCAGTTCACAGAATATCAAGGCAAACTATGTGTTTAGTCTACTTAGAGGCGCTGTCTGTCATGAAGGATTTTAATTCAAGTCACTGCTATAACAGGCTGCACAAAGCTAAATATGAGAAATATACTGAAGTCACAAGTACATAAACAGCTATATAATCATAATATAATAATATATAATATACATATACTACATAAACAGCTAATCTTTTACCAGGACCACATAGGAAGCTGCACTCAAGGAGTCTAATGATGTTACATGCATTTGAGAATGAAATATTTAAGTTACTGCTGTGATGTTGGTTTAATACAGGGGGTACGTGGAAAAATTCCTAGGTGTGTAAAAACAAAAATAAAAATAAAAATAGGACTGAAATATGTAGAAAATGTAAACGGAATCACGAAATTTACACTAATAAACAAAATAATAATGTTCTTTATATTTTTGATTTATATTTTCTTTTAACTAAAAGTTATCATTTTATAAATCAAAGTTACAAAATGAAAAGAATAACAACTTATCTTCTTGCATTATAATTAAGAAAAAGAAAAAACACATAATTAACCTTACTGTCAAACAACAGTTGATTAAAACAAATATTTGCATAAAACAAATAAAGAAACATTGGAACAATATTCTTTTTGTGTGTTTTTTTCTTTTTCTTAATTATAATGCAAGAAGATAGGTTGTCATTATTTTCATTATGTAACTTTGATTTATAAAATGATAATAGCGTTTAGTTAAAAAAATATATAAATCAAAAATATAAAGAAAATTATTATTTTGTTTATCATCTTGATTAAAGAAAATAAAATGTCTCTTTTGAGGGAGGTCTTTTGAGACCAGGGTCAAAGACAGGTGGAAATGTTTATTCCCTCTTGGGGTGACCAAGGGGGAATAAACTAATGTATTTTGGACGCTTCTGCTTCCTGCACCTGCCATTACCTGATGTATTTATTTAATTATTTATTCACTTTCAAGGCAACATATTCATCTTTATGTTTAATTTGAGTTAAAAAGAATAAAATGTCTGAACATTAAACGTTCTAGGGGGTTAAATAAATAATTTTCATTTAATAATCAGCTGTTATAGCTTTGGAGAATCATCGTTATGTTTGAGGGGGTACTAGTGACAAAATGGCTCAGGGTGTATAAGTCTAAAAGGTTGGGAACCACTAGTTTAATGAACACACAGAGAGAAGGTATAACGTTCTGACACTGTTATTTATAAGAGATGCTCGTCATTTATCTTCTTACAAAAGCTCTTCTCTCCTCTGAGATCAGTTCATTGTGCTGCTTCATAATTTTATTTTTTCTTTAAAGTTTTCTCAGATCTCCAGTCCAAACTGTCTCTGTGTTTAGGTAGACCACTTACAAATGGAGTATTACTTTTATATTCCTTTGTTGCTCAAGTAAAACACGGTTGGTGATCTCAGAGCTTCACAGCAAACAGAGTTGTTCTGAAAGTCTCCAGATTACGAGGGATTTCAGGCGGTGTTTTCTGTTTATCCTCCGGCGCGGGGTCCGCGAGGACATTAGCATGCAGCAGGAGACGAGACCTTCTGAGAGCAAGTCGGAAAACATTTTTAAGAGCCCCGTGTTGACGACAGCTCAGTGCAGTTTGACAGCTTCGCACAAACAGAGAGGGAGATGCGGGGGATTGAAAAGGGCATCGAAAGGTGAAATAAATCAGCGTAGATTTCTCGCAGTCCTGTTCGACGCTGAGGGTCCGTTTGAACCGAGCTGGTTTTCAGTGAAACTGTGGCATTTATGCAGCGATTCGTGGGAACTCTTTGAATTCAGGTCCTCCCACAGAGGTGTGACATACTCCACGGATGTGTGACATCACGCATGCACACTAATGACGGCCACAACAAAAGAGAGAATGAACCACAGAGGAATTTTGGCGTCAGGGTGGTAACCTGATTGACCACCCCTGGTGATTATTCTATAAACTTTCTGCTGTGTAATGGCTGAATTACAGCCTTTTGTAAAATGAGCATCAGTGTATGCTGGTGAAGATTCTCAGTCATCCAGGTCATGATGAAACCAACAAACAAAAAGATTAACATCAAAACAACTGGACTTTTAGTTAGCATTAGCAGTCAACTTAAATTGGGACTGGCGATCATTTTTGGCTACACCACAATAAATTTCAGCTCAATTTGTCTTAAAATGACTAAACTATAGCCATTTAAATTTAGCTGAGTAGTTTTCTTTATTTATATGTGCCCCCTTGATAACACCTTGGCCACACCCCCTTGCAAAAAAGTCTAGCTCCGCCCCCTGCTTCTACGTCTCTTTCATCTGCATCCATGAGTTTCTTTATAGATGTCTGCTTCCAGGTACACCAGTCGGGTTCTGGGCAGCCTCAGAGCACTTTCAGCATTAACACTCCCACAAATTTCTGACCGATTTCTCATACATGCACTGTAAATAATTTGCGTTGTTTTTACAGTAAATCTACTGTTTTTGCAACAGTATTTTACTGTAGAAACGTTTTACAGTAAGTTACTGTAAATTTTGTTGTTTTACATCAATATTACTGTATTGACAACAGTAATGTACTGTATATGTTTATACAGTACATTTAGATACACATATATTGATTTCCACAGGAACAGTACTCTGTCATCTTGATTTTGAAAAATATCTGAAAATTTGTTTTCAATGATTTTCTTTTTGTTAAATTTTATTTTACTTACTGTATTTTGTTTTTACAGTAGTTTTACTGTAAAATAAAATACAGTAACTATTGTATGTATTTACAGTAAAACTGCTGTAAAAGAAATACAGTAATTTACTGGATAAAAATTGCCAGTAAGTTACTGTAAATTTAACGATAAATTGTTTACAGTGTGTGGAGCGGGGTGAAAAATCTCACGGCAGGTTGTGACAAGAATGAGTGGAAGACTCGACCCTGTGGACAAAATGACGTGATTTCTTCACGCATCAACAATTAGAGACGATTTCAGGCCAATCGAATGAAGCTTCACTAAACAACAGTTCCTTATTTCATATCTGGCAACCCCAACTGTTTATTTGCCATAAATAACATTAAAAACATTAAAGTTTCCAGGCATTATTTTCGCGTTAACAAGGCCTAAAGGTTATGATTCCCTTCTTCAACGTGACTATGAGAGCAGCTTGTTTGTAGGTGAAGACAGAGACAAACTGATCTTGGCTGAAACACTTAACGGTGCTTAATTCAGTGTGAAGTTACACAGAATGGTTTGACCGTGTCTGTGTCCGAGCCGTGTGCTCACATGGAAACGCTCGAGTGAATTCATCGTCCATCGGCCAAGATGGCAGAAACTCTTCCTCGGTTTGTTCAAGGTGCTGTGAACGCACTCACACGTCCGTTTTGACTCCACCTTGTTTCTGATTCTGTCATTTCCATACGACTCCATTAAGATCCTAAAATCACTGCACAGTCAGATCCATTTTCCTACAGGCTGACTCTATAAACATGAAGTAATGGAAGCTGAAAAACTCATTCTGCTTTCTGCTCTCCTCCATTAGTCTGGAGCGTTCAAGCGAAACTTCAGCTCGCCGATGCTCGTCAATGACCAATTGGCTGTCGTCAAGGAAGTTCAGCCAAGCCAAGGTGAGCACTTTACGAGCACCTGTGTGTGTGTGTGCGTGTGCCCCAGCTTGTTTACGCTTTTGTTCTGTGACGTTGTTCTGTGTAGTTATGGGGTTTATTTTTAGATTTTTGTGTTTGTACCGTAACAAAATCAGAGCTGCCTCCCCTCCTCCTCTGACGACCACGGAGCATGAAGCAGAAAAAAAAAACAGATAAAGATGAACAAATTCAGCTCCACTTGGAGCACGGTGGACGATCTGCCCCCAGAAAGTATGTGGATAAATATTTATAAGCTCTGATTGTTTGTGTTTTTTTAATCTCTGTTTATAATTTGTGCCAGCAAAGTTTAATGTCAGGCGCTGCTTTTTTTTTTTTTGCATGTTTAAAACCTCCATAAACACTGAAATGCTGCCTAATTTGTGATTAGCATGAGCGCTAACCAGCTCTCTCCTGAGAGGCAGTTTGTGTTTCACTGAAAATCCCCTCGATTAGGATCAGAACACAGGAGGAATCTTTAACATTTGTCAAGTGAAGAGGCTGAAATCTAAATTCTAATGGTGCATGCTCTTTTTACCCATGAATCTACATTCCAAATTCCAAGGAAACATTGTGCAAAATCTAAATAAAAATCTCATAAACACATAACTGTATTCCCAGTGGAGGACAGCAAACATAAAAAATGCTTAAAAAAAGGCAATTTTATATTGAAAAAGACTTAAATTTTTATAAAAATGGTTAATATTCTTAAACATTAGATATGTTTATAATTATCTACTGAGAATAAAATATCAGTTTATGAGTTTTACAAATGATTGAATTCTGTTTTTAATTTACATTTTCCAAAACCTAACTTTTTTTTCTGGGGTTTTAATAGGATTATTATTAGTTTTCTTTTCCATAATCTGTCATGTTTTAATTTGATTAAGTTTCGCTTTGGGATTAATGAAGTTTTTTTTTATTTAATTAAATTTTATTTGTGGAAGAACCTGATAAAATGCTTCGTCTCTCATAAAGTCCACCTTGCTTGCTGAAGGTTAGTGTCTCATGCTGTCACATCCTTGTTCTGCTCATACATCAGGATACAATTAACCTGCAGCTCCATCATCACCTCCACGACGCCCGGGACTCTGAGTCCTGCTGAGCCCGCAACCTGCCAACCTGCACACGTTACGCTGTGTCCTCTTAATTAAAGTGTTGGGAAAATACAGAACTCATCAGGGTTTAATAATCAGTTTTTGACAGGGTTTGTTGACAAAAAATCTGCTGGAGGGTCGGAGTTATTATAAAGACTGTGGGGGGGGGGATTTGATTAGCCACGTCTGGTTAATTTGTCTTATAGGTGTCATTTGTTGTGCAGTTTTATGATCGAGAAGCTTTTGTTGTGACTTTAAAGTGCCTGTGACATCATATTTTAGGAATAAATAAGAACAGTGTTGTATAAAGTACCTCAAAGTGATACTTGAGTAAAAGTACAAGTATCTTATCATAAAATTACTTTGGTAAAAGTTAAAGTCTTCTGTAAGAATATTACTTGAGTAAAAGCTTTAAAGTATCCAATATTTTTGTACTTAAGTATCACAAGTAAATTTCTGTTACAAAATCTAAGTAATAAAAGTAAAAGTGAGCGGTTAAGACTTTCCTAAATGATATTTATTGGGAGGTGAATTCTCCAAAGAATATTTATTTTCTAATTGTGTGCAGCTGTGATGGACTGTGTTCAAAGTAGTACTGTGTCAGAATGGTATATATTTATACTTCTCATCCAACCACAATTTCATTCATTCTATACAGGAGACACAATTAATCAGGATAGTATTTATTTAAAATAATACCAACACGGAATAAAATAGGAGAAACCACTTTCTACTTCTTACCTTTTTAAAATATGTAAGGAGTAGAAAGTACAGATAATTGTGTAAAAATGTAAGGAGTAAAAGTAAAAAGTACGAGTTAGGTTAAAACCAATCGTGAGTAATTTATTCATCTTTGTGGACCAGAATAGAATAGAATAGAATAGAATAGAATAGAATAGAATAGAATAGAATAGAATAGAAACAGCCTTTATTGTCCTGAAATTCAGGTGTAGCAGCATTAATCCACAAAACAGTATGTTGCTACGTGACAATATCAATTGTAGCAAACATAATATAATTAAAAATAGTAACAATAAAAATAAACATAGATAAACATAGTTTAAAATAAAATAAGAATAAATAAAAATAAGAATAATGATTTCCGTACCGGACTATCAAGGTGAAATTAGATAAAAATGAAAGTAAAATCAAGTTGGTTTCACAGTTTTTCTTTTCAGATGCTGTAAAACTCTAAACATTTCCTTTCTGCAGCATTTCTAAACAGATTTTTTTTTTGCCTCTTTCATGAAGTGAGAGTCAATTAGCTGCAAGAGAAAAGTACAGGACATCTGATGTTTGGAGCGATCTTGAAACCATTTAATTAAACATCTTCTTACTCAGAATTTATTTTTCTGTTCAGACAAGAACAAGCTGGGTCAAGGTGAGGCTGCGGGAGGAAAAATAAATCAGACTAATGAGAAAGTTGCAAAGCTGAATTTATTACAAAAACCAAACATTCAGTTTGTTGGGTTTAAAATGAAAACTGAAGGTCTCACACCTGGAGGCGGCACCGTGGTGCAGTGGTTACAGTGAGAAGGTCACAGGTTCACCTCCAGGTCTTTTTGTTTGGAGTTTGCATGTTGTCCCTATAGGTGAGACTGGTTGTTTGTCTCTATGTGTCCCTGTGATGGACCTTTAACATGTCCAGGGTGTCCCCATCGCCTCTCTCCCAGTGTCTGCTGGAGATAAACACCAGCTCCCCTCAACCAGGAAAGGAAAAAGCGGATAAAGAAAAACGGATGGATGGTTTTACGTCTGCCAAAAAGATAAGCATTTGCATAAAGCAGAGGAGCAAAGTTTATTTCTAACTACTCCGCTGATGTCGGAACTTAAGTTGGAGATAACTTGAATATGAAAATGTAAATCGTTGCGCCTTCATCCTGCACAGACACACACAACTGCGCATCCGAGCCTGCAGAAAAAAACCCTAAAAAAATCGCTCTGCCCTCCATCCAGCTTACGTTGAGCTGGGTGGAAAAATGGAGCAGAAAATTTAAACAGCAGCCGCAGAAAGGCTGTGATAGCGCCGAGCGTCGAGTGAAGACTGTTTATTTCCCAAGAAATTTTTAAATGTCATCGTGTATTCTCTTTCTGCTGAGCTGCGGCTCCAGATACATCACCGCTGCTAAACGGAGACGCAGCTTTAGAGTTTTCAGAAGGTCTTGATGTCTTCTTAAGTTTTGGCTGCTGTACCCGTTCAGAAGTAAAGTGGGTCACCTCGGTTCAGGGCTGACTCCGGTTATATTTAGAGCTGCTCCACCAGATTTGCACAATAGTTCTGATGTACAGCGTTATCTCAGCATGTTGTCCTAATTGCAGCGGGTCTGGAGCAAAAGCTTGGAGTTAATTAATAATTTATATGTGATTTTTACTCAAACACCTGTGTGTGTGTGTGTGTGTGTGTGTGTGTGTGTGTGTGTGTGTGTGTGTGTGTGTGTGTGTGTGTGTGGTTTCAGAGGCTGAGCGGAGGCGTGTAGACCCTGTGTACGCTGCCTTGCGCTACGGGACGTCCTTGGCACAGATGAGCCGTTCCAGTTTTGGCAGTTTGTCAGAATCACCGACACACAGCCTGGTACGACACCGTTACCTCGTGCATGTGCAGAGAGGACGAATGAATGTTTCAAACTTAAAGTAGAACTTGACTAAACTTATGCACTGGACAGCTCACCTACAAACTTACTGAGACCCTGCAGAGGTTTAGAACCCCAAAAAAACTCAACTCGTTAGACTGTTTTATGTTTAGCTACCTGATTAGCATTTCTATAAGATGTGTCTTCATTTCATCCTGATTTAGTTTGAAATTTAATTCTTGAATTTCCAATTTCTGCAGTACCTTTTGATGTTATTATCTTAAAGGATTTAGTTTTATTATCTAAACTTATGCCAACTTATGAAACATTTTTTATGTCTAAATTGCTAATAAAAGTTATATATTTGATCAATTTGTTGTAATTACATTACGTTCACACTGAAAAGAAACTTCCTGGTGATTTTTTCAATTCCATCTTCAATGTAGATGTGTTTAAAATGTTCATAAGTTGTCTAGTGTGACAGGGCCTTTACATTCTTAAACACTTAACAGGACATTGGCTATAATTTGCTAAATTGCCTAAAGAACTCAAAATAACTCAGGAAAAAAAATGTAAAAAGTGCAAAAACTGCCCAACAGTTTAATAAATCTTTTTTCATCATCTAAATGGTTCCCAACCTATTTTCCCTCAAATATGAGTTCTATTGTAAAACCGTTGGCTGGCTCAGTGTAGGTCAGACTCATCTACAGTCCTGCCAAATTTCATGTTGATCGGTGCAGCGGTTTTTGGGCTACAGTTGACCAAAATCACAGAAGAAAAAAAATAAATAAACGTACGAAAACAATATAACCCCGCCCCCGCTTCGATAAAAGAATGAATTGAAAAGTTCCAAACTTGTTTTTGAAAGAGAAAAACAAACTGAGTTACAGAGATTTAATTATTCAAATGGACTTGTTTTGATGATTTTTATATACAAACAATAAATATCAGTTTATTGTTTGCATACCACCCCCTGTGCTCTCTAGCGCCCCCTCAGGTTGGGAACAGTTATTTTAAAGGACTAGAAAATTTCAGTAAAAAATTGAAAGGTACCAACGTAGCCACTGTCCAACGAACTGACATAACTTTTATATCATCTAATTAAAAAAAAAGCTAAATGTAAGAATTGTAGAGTTAGTAAGCCAAGATGAAAAGCTGCTGCAAGAGGCTCAGATTAAAACCTAAAACTCAAACAGTTGTTGTTTAAAAACTATTATTATTATTATTCTTGAACTGTGAGTGGAGAAGACCGACGGTCACATTTATGTTTTTAGTGTTTCATGTGGGAGATTTAAGCAATAAAATAGACCTAAACTTGTTTTAAAAGAGAATATTTTCATATTTTTATCATTGTTTCCTGTGTTTCATCTTTAAGGGGGAGGGAGGTGAAGAGAGGCAGCAGAGGCAGTGCAGCATGGAGGAGGAGGAGGAGGAGATAACGCAGGAGGCAGCGGGTAAAGAGTGTGTCGTCTGTGTCTGTGCTGTTGTTTACATGTTGCCTGACTGCCGGCGTGAGAGCAAATCTGTGGCTAAAAGTAGTAACTGTGTAATTATGAGGGTCTTTTCTTCCTTTCTTAGAAAATCCCCCAGTCCTTCCAGACCCCCCTGTCCCAGAGAACGAGATGAAAGAGGATGAAGATCAGGGCGATGAGCAGGCTCAGGTTCCTGCAGAGGACACCAGTGCAAAGGTAGCGTTCTGTGAAAGTCAGCTTGGGTTGTTTTAGTTTTAATGTCTGCATTTTATTTTATTTTTATTCATTTTTTTGTCTCATTTTCTGAACCTGGTTGTGTCCAGGTGCCCAAACGCATTGAAGTCCACTCCATCCACACCTATGTAGCTCTCTACAAGTTCCTGCCTCAGGAACAGAACGACCTGGAACTACAGTGAGTCCAACAAACTGCTTTCATACCTCGTGTGTGTGTGTGTGTGTGTGTGTGTGTGTGTGTGTAGGTGTGTGTGTGTGTGTGTGTGTGTGTGTGTGTGTTTCCTCAGTTTCCTATTTACTTTACATATCAGAGTCTGTCGACATAAAAAACGAACAAATAAATAAATAAATAACCATCTTACAACCTTTCCGCCCGCTTTGCACTACAGGCGCTGTCCCCTCCACTGCCGACAGTCAGCCTGCCCACCCTACACCCCCTCTTGCACGCATGTGAATAATATGAAATTTTTGTGGAAATTACAAATTTTTCAGGCTCATTATACAGATAAACATGTGAAGGGATTTACATTAAAGGTTAGATGCTGTTTAAAAAGGCTGTATATGCATGAAATACCACTTAGAGCTCAGTTACTGTTTGTTAGCGGTGCTCAGCCAAGAAATGAGACGTGTTTAGTCAAAGTTAAACAGGAAACATTAGTTTATTACAGCTGGTCTTTTGAGGGTAACAATAATGCTCATGTGGCCTTTATTGAAAATGAGTTTGACACCCCTGGTTAAGAGGTTTGATGTGAATGAGTTGAGTTTGGTTCAGGTCAGAGTTAGGAATAATAATGGTTTGCTTTAGGGAAAATGTCTGGGTTAGGCTTAAATGCAGTTACAAAAATTGAATGGAAGTCAATACAAAGTCCTCAGTTTGATGCAAGTACATGGGTGTGTGTGTGGGCACGTTGTTGCTACATCGTGGGAACCATTTCCCCCCCAAAAAAGCAGTAAGGATGCTGATTTTGGGTGGGGAGTTCGGTTTAGGACCACAGTTTGAATTGAGTTTAGGTTAGTTTTAGGATCAGCTGTGAGGTTAATTTTAGGGTAAATGGTCAGGGTTACCAGAAAGTCAATGCACGGCCCCCACAGAGATATAAAAACAAACCATCGTGTGTGTTTGTGTAATCGCATGTTGCTTTAGGCTGTGTTTAGTCCGTCCCTGTGTTTTACCCCAGCGGTTGTTCCTGCAGGATGAAATGTTCCCGCCATCTGTAGAGGACGATCCCCCCCCCCTGCCCCCCTCTCTTTCCCCTTAAGGACAACTAATTATAAACTCAGACCCCATCTCTGTTCCCACAGAAGTAGCGACAGAGCTGAGCTCTCTGCAGGGGAGAGGATGGAGACAATGAAGAAGTGAGAGATGAAAGGGAGGGCAGACATAAAGGGAAACGACGTGGAAGTGAAGGATACATAGAGGATGGATGAGAGAAATGGGCGCAGGAAGCAAAGTGCAAATATCAAAGAAGCAGCTCTATAAGATGAAGGATGAAGCAAGAAGATTAAGGGCTGAACATTTTGTGGTGTGAGGGTATTTTCAATGGTGTATAGATGATTAGAGGATAGCTATCACACAGGTACTGTTAGGAGTATTAGGAGCCATCTGTGTTCTGTCTTTTTGTGTCTGTGAGATAATGCCAGGTAAATGTGCTTCACTCAGGAAGGGAGAATATGAAAAACCCGACAGTCAGTTTTACAAAAGTTTTTGTTGAAGTGTGTAAATCTAAAAGAACAAATTGTACAAGAAGCAACTTAAAAGCACAGAAAAAAACAACTGAATGGATTGTTTTAGATGCAGAACATCCAAACAAGAACAAAAATCAGGCTTAAAGTGGACGATTAAATGTTTGGATCTGGAGTTCTGTTGGAGGGTTATGAACAATTGATCTCCTATCTGTTGTACATAGTTAAATTCTGACCAGACTGAGACCACATATGAACTAGTGTGTACTGGCAAGAATTTGGTGATATGATACCAATAAGGATGCAGAGTCACGATATGATAAATCGCGATATATCGTGATACTGAAGGTAAGGTGATACATCTCCATTTTTTTCTCCAACAGCTTCTAATAAAAAACTCATTACATGCATAAAATCTGATTAGATCAGAAATTAAATCAGAAGAACACCTAACAACAGTCCATTAAACCTTTATTAAAAATCAATACAGTGTTTCTGAGTGTTGATACAGTATCAGGAAATAAAATATCGCAATATTTCAGCGTATTTACATTTTCTTACACTCCTAATATAAACACAGTTATGAAAATTTCAAATGATCAGGATAAATCTAATGCTTCAGGACACTGTTATGTAGGCCACAATGACGACTAAATGCTTAACTCAAGTCGTTGTAAATTTAACGCCACGTCCAAATCTGAAAATATTATACAAAAATGTGTTTTGTTGTCATCAAGCAGTCATCAGTGAAAGTAGGTTAATCCCACTGTTCATCACATACCTTTAAAGCTGCATGCAAAAAAAACTAAAAATAAAGAGTTTTAGAGACAGAATAAGCCCTGCAAAATTAGCAGTTTAACAACATCTACTTAAATTGGTTTAATTTTCGTGCAGAAGCTGTGATCATGTTGGGCAGCCTGGAGATGTGATGTGCAGGAAAGGACATGATTTCTAACCATGTATCTGGGACAGTGGGTGCTGCTGTGCACAGAGAAAGGTCTCATCCAAACCTGGTAACTTGATTAAAATGCAGGTCAGGTTGGGTCGGCTGAAGATCAAGCCCCGTCTGTAGAGAGTTTCAGTGTCAAATCTGGGGGGAAAAAAAGAAGACACAAAGAGTCGCCCGTATTTTACCTGCCTCAGCTGTGGAACCACAGGTGCTGCAGCTTTCTGTGCTTTGTTAGATAATGTTATCTTTTGTGTTTGTTCTCAGCTCTGCTTTCTTCTCTTTTCTTCTCTACTCCATCCTCCTCATTCACACACCTTTTTTAACATCTCTTCCTTTTGTGTGTGTGTTTTTATTTTGTTTGTTTCTTTCAGTCCTGGCGATCGGGTCCAGGTCACAGACGACTCTAACGAGGAGTGGTGGAAGGTGGGTGACAGATCATTAGGGAACATCTGTGCATAAAGCTGCACGTTTATTTCACACAAACCTTTAAATCGAACCTTCTTTTTTTTTTTTGTGCAAAAACACCTGCTTCGTTTTTCACAAGCGCGCAGGCACAGAAAATAGGACGTAATTTCCTCTGAAAATTACCAAAAGAGTTCAGCGTAATGAACGTGACTGGTGTTTCAAGCTTAACAAGGTATTTATTGAGTCAGTAATGAGCTTCACTGACTCCCAATGGAAATAAATGTCCGTGTAGGAGTGCTCCTGGGTTTGTGTGTTGCAGTCGGAGCAGGGTGCATCCACACGTGTTTTATCAGCCGACCTTGCACTCGCTACAAGGAAGAAAGAATCTTATCTTCACGTCGAGCAGCGACTTTTAAACACCTTCAATCAACACAACCGCGCCAAGGCAGCTTTAAATTATGGATAATTTGTGAATCTTCTGCTCATTACTAATGCATCGCTTCTATAAATGTGTCGACACCTGAGGCAGCTGGTTATAAACAGTGAAACACTGCCACATAAAACAAAAGTATCATCAGTTTCCATCAGCACCAAATGAGACGAAATCTGCTTTTTATTTGGCTTGGATAACACATCCAGACAGTGGGCTGCAGCCTCAACGAGCCGTCGCTGCAGCCAGAGGAATTTTGACTAAAAGAACAAACCTGTCTGTAAATAATCAGGTGATGACGTCCATGTCTGCAGAGACAAACACGTGACACGTGGGTTTGTCAATAGTAAGAAATGCTATTAAAATCACGCGTGAATACGTTTGTTCTCGCGATACGTCATTACAAATATGGCGCCAACGGATGTAAACACATGCATATTTCTACCACAACACTAGCACTCATCATCAGCCATCAGAGGAGACGTCATCGACTTATCGAGGCTTTCGAGCGACAAGACCCTTATATTTGGGAGTAGATACGTATTATGCTGAAGAAATTTATTGGGGTTGTTTACTAATAATTTTTAAAGACATTACACATTGTATAGTTTTTTATTAGTTGATATATTCTTATTATAGTGCAGACTGGGTTGTGGGACTCATGATCAGGGTTTCACAGACTCGGGAGACTTTTAGTTAGATACATGTCTGATTTAAAACAACACATATAAGAACTGTGATTAAACATTAGCGTGAGGAACAATATGTCTGACATCTTGACTCCGTGTAGAGATAGCCTGCCCCTTTAACATATGTCATGAGGTCAAGATGCGAAGAGTTTGGTTACTTTATGTGTTTCTGGGTTTTGGGCACTGTTTTAGCTGATGCCTGTCAGAGGCAGATTAAACAAAAGCTACTCAGTCCACAGCTGTGTTGGGATGGCTCACTCAAACATTCACATATCATTATTAACTGGTGTTAGATCTTAACAGGTAAAGGGTAAGGAACACTGCTTATTTTTAACAATGCGTTTTTGGAAAATTGTAGTCATTGAGTTTACTTCTGTGATTTTACTACTACTTCTACTTCTTGTTGTTTTCTTATTTGTTGTCTTTCTTTGCCAGTAGAAACAACCAGTTCTTGATCACGTGACTCCCGTGATGCGAAAAAAGTGTTTCCATTGCAGTTTTGCAAAAAACACCAATTTCGATACGGCTGAAAAACCACCTCATCCTAGTGCAAAACCATTTTGTAAAAAAAAAATCGTAATTTTTTCTCAAAATTTACCGAATTTATTTTCGAAATTCTTATTTTGCGCATTTTTTATGGTCAGTGGAAACGCAGCTATAGTGTCTCGTTTGTTTTCCAGGGCAAGAGCGGCGACAGGGTCGGCTTCTTCCCCTCCAACTTCGTGCAGAGAGTCCGGCCCGGAGAGCGGGTGTGGCGGGTGGTCCAGGGCGTCTCGGGCAGCCGGGAGCGAGGTCACATGGCAGTGAGAGAGTCTCAGGTACGGATCAGCTGCTGATCGTTTTCACAATCCTAAAAGAGCTACGCTGACAAGTTTGCTATCAACTTTCCGTCTCCGCCTCTAGATTTGCGTCGGGAAGTGGGAAGACGGCGAGAAGTTTCTGAAACTGAGCAGCGGGAAGAAGCGAGGCCTGGTCCCGGCTGACTCGATAGAGGAGATATGAGCCTCTTACTTAAACACAGATTCAAACTGTCGGCACCAAAACGAGTTCATCCCCAAAAAGCCTCAACCTTTGAAACCTTTGAAAGACTCGACAAAGACTGAACCTAACATCTGTGATGGAAAGCATTTTGGAGGGACTGAGGTTTCCACGAGGGGGTCTGATCCTCCGATTTTTTATTATTTTTTTCAAACACAATAAGTCCATGTTTAGACGAAGGGAGCACAAACAAGTGTGTGGTTCAGATATAGCTTTCCTCATCAAAAACACGTTTACAATCGTGGGAGGAGGCTGGATCCTGGGAACATCATGCTTGTGTCAGTGTCCCTTTCTCTCTCTCTTCTGCCCACTCGGCGTGTCTCATCTGCTCGTTTCAGGGTTTTTTGGTTTTTTTTAACCCTGGGGACCGATATCAGCTTTGTTTCAAGAGACTCTTGCCAAGAACATCCACTGCCATGTATGGAAAGCTATTCTGCCACTCAGGATGTGAGGAAAGAAGAAAGTCTGCATCAGACTTACAGCTCCTCTTAGAGCGGGCAGAAATAAAACGTTTGAGGCTCTGCATTAGGTGTATTTTTCTGACTTTTCAAGTGTAAAGGATTGTTGAAAATATGCTACAAAAAAGGCTTTAGCATCTTATATTTTTTTGCTATGAAGGCCTAAAACACCTATGAGGTCAATTGAATAAGAACTGCTTGAAATGTGTCTGTTTAGATGATGACTCTGGTTAATTGTCCTTGTTGTGTCTTGTCTTGAGTGAAGTGGAAGAAACTAAAGGAGGAACAAAACATGAAGGAGTTTGTCCCGATAAACAAACGAACTTGTGAGCACCGAGCAAGAAAAAAAAACAAAACTAGGTGTGTATGTTGCAAATGAAAGAAGCTGTTCTCCTGTTTTCACACGGCTGTGCACATAAAGCTCGCTGTCTGTCTGCTGAGGCCTGCTCCACAGACTCGGCGGGTGTCGCAAAACGCCGCCGGGCAATTTAACGTGTTCACCGCAGCTCTGAGCAGCAGGAAATAAACTGCAAGCCAGCGTGTGCCTGGAAAAAAAAACAAAAACAATTCTTTCTGGCCGTGGCGAGGGTTTTCAAGTTCCAGTGACAGTTGGTGTTTTCAGTGGGCCGAACGACACGAGCATCGTGAGTCAGCGCGGAGGTAATTCTTGTTCCCACGTGTGTGCACGACTTATTCATTGATCAAATGTCAGCCCTGCCATCTTCTTGTTTGGCCTCTCCTGTTATCGATGCGACTCGTCAGCTGTGGCTTCACTTCGACTCGTGTTTGCTTCTCTGCCTCCTCACTTTGGAGTGTTTAGGCCAAAATAATTTAGCTCGTTTACTACAGCTCCAAGCTGGGACGTTGTGTAAAATGTAAATAAAAACAGAATGTGATGATTGGTAAATTATTCAGATGTTGAATGCTTAAACTCCATTTTGATCTGTTTTTGTTTTGTTTTTTCTCAGAGGTGTATAAAGTATTTTATTTTATTTTATTATTTATTTTTATTTACCGTTATTTAACCAGGCAAGTCCCGTTGAGATCTCAGATCTCTTTTTCAAGGGAGGCCTGGGCCTGAAGGCAACCTATTGTACATGTTTCTAGGGGTGGGGGAAACCGGAGTACCCGGAGAAAACCCACGCAAGCACGAGTAGCCTACATGAAAAGAATACAGGGTGGGCCCGTGGCATAGGCAGTGTAGGCAAATGCTAAGGGCAACGTCCAATTAGGGGGTACCACAAATAGGGACAAAAAATAACATTTTTTTTAAATCTGAGTCTAGTTGATTTAATCTGTAGAATAATCACTGGTTCCTCTGGTTTATGAACTTGTTCTGTGGGTTTCTCAGCTTGTTTTGTTCCTACATGAGGTGTTAAATGGTGCAGAGGATATTTCATGATAAAAGTATCATATGATGCAGTCAAGACTAACAGAGCACAGATTAAATTCAGGTTAAAATCTGGTTTTCAGCATTCTACCTTCATAAAATACTGATTTTATGATGTTTTATTAATCCCAAGAATTGAATCAAATGCTCTTCAAATGACTGGAAAATGCAGAGCATTAAATAGGGTAGTATACTCCTGGACCCCCTTGAACTGCTTCACTCCACAGTAGCTGGTTAACATGAAATGTTAGCCGGTATGAGGTAGACTTCTGGTTTTCTGTTTCAAATGAATGATATTGTTAACTATTAAAATTTGATAACCTGATTTCTAAAGATGAAAAAAATAATAATAATCACAAAAGTATTTAATTAGGTATGCGGAATGAAAATCTTCAGTGAGATTTATAAAATTGCTCAATAGGCACCACCTGAAATCTTGCCTAGGGTACTAAATTGGCTAGTGCCGACCCTGAAAAAAATAACTAAGTAAAAGTAAAAATACCTTGAAAGCAATTGCTCAATTTGTTCTACTCAGTTTAGTGGAACCAGTTGACATAATTGGTTAAGTAAATCCGACACTTCATTTTTCAGTGTGCAGAAAGAGCTCCTTTCATGAAGAGTTCTGGTCATATTTAAATTTGTAACAAGGTGTTAAGTTTTAAAGTAAAAACGATATATAATATAATATAACAAAATAAATGTAAAAGTGACAATTGAAAAAAATACCTGGTAAAATTACAGATCCTCAAAATAAATGTACTTTGTTACTATACACACCTCTGGTATTTGTTTACATTTTCCGGAGCGTCCCAGCTTTTTTCTTGTTTTTGCTCCAACATTTCCCACGTGAAAGCCTTTAGAAGATCTTTATTTAAAACAATAAATAAAAAGTAGCACTTTATTATGTGTCAGCTAAGTAGGTTGAGTTTTTTTTAAAACATTTGCAAGGTTGTAGCTGTTGTTTCAAACAATACTTTCGGTGCAGCTTCACAATAAAGCTCCTGTGTTTCTGAGCTGCATGTTTATTTGTAGATAATTCAACATGCATAACTGGATGTATGGAAGCACCTTGTGTTTTGTCACATCACACCATTTAAAATGTAAAGTTCTTGTGTCAAGAGCCACCGTCTGGCAACTTACCTCAATAAAATGTCTTAACGAAACTTTGTTACTAAATGCAAACCTTCACAATAAAGTTATTTGTTGATCATCAGTCATGTTGGTGAGACAGAAGGCGCAGCTTCTGGTGTTTTTCTGTTCGTGTTGCTAAATGAGGCCACGTCTGTGATTTGTTTTAGTAGCGTCCGTGCGTACTGCAGCATCCTTCATCCAGGAACACACACACCGCTGTGCTCAGAGGAATGCCAGACTGATGCGCAAGACAGCTGAAATATAAATAGCACATAATGGCGCTGCTGGAGGCTCTGTAATTAAGGCCTGCTTATCTTATCACGCACGGCTACATAAATCAAAGGAGCAGTAATATCACTTTTTTATACTGAGCAACTAGACGACTTTAAAAGAAAAAAAACACAATTAAGGGTTTTTATAATCCTTGGGAGGAAGATGGAGCAGTTAGTCTGTTTCACTATCATATACAAAAGTACATTGTAATTTTGTGGGCATGAATTGTTGCTAAAGTTTATAAGGGAGTTAAAAAAATTAATGGGTTTTTAAAAATATTTTAAACTAAAAGAAAAAAACTCAAACTGAAGAAAGAAAATATTGTAAATTTTTGGATTATGTGATACTGATACAACAATCATGCTTCGTTAATTATATGATAAAATGACCTGCAATATGTTTTTAATTATATGACAAAATGGCCTACCTTACTTTAATTATCTGATACAACACCTTATGTTTTTATTATAGGATGAAATGGCCTGCCATAAATTATTAATTACAAGATACTTGTTATATTTTTAAAAGATTTGACAGAACAACCTGCCATATATACAATAAAACTGCTGCCTTGTTTTTTATGATACAACGGCCTGCCGTACTTCATTAATTATATGATACAGCCTGCCAAAGTTTTAAACTATATGACACAATGGCTTGCCTTTGTTAATTTTATGATATAAAGGCATACTGTGTTTAATTATATGCTATAACCGCCTGCCATACATGGTTAATTATATGATAAAACAGCCAGCATTTTATACAGTTTAATAATATGATTCAGTTGCCTGCCATATTTGTATAGTATATGATACAAAGGCATGCCATACTTATTCAACTAATTGATACAAGCTGTTTTGAACTATTTTTAATTTTAAAAATTTATTCAGTTTTGAAACTGTTTAGATATTACCAAGTTTTATTTATTTTTTTAAACTGATGATGTTGATGAAACTTTACAAAACCCATTCAGTGGGTTGTGAGATATTTTGCTAACAGACAGCTATGACTCTTTAAAAAAAGCCACAGTTTTAAACAAAGGTCTCACACAGTCTGTAAGAGCTCAGAGTGTGTGTTGGGGATTATGCTCAGCTACTACCACCCCAGATTTAAGCTCAACATTTGCGTGTCTGAGTTGTCGTTTATTGTTTGATATTTGCAGCCTGTTGAAGTCAAAGGGTAACTAAACATCCTGAGCTGTCTGTAGAAAAAGCTAAACATTGTTAATTTTATTTCTCCAGTTGAATAAAACCTGCCTTTTGTTTCAAGAGATTTAAGATTAAATTAACTTTTAGATTTTGTTTGTGTGAAAGCAGATAGCTTATTTCTTTAAAGCTCTGAATAATCACATGGCTCATGAAGAATTCTGGGGAACTCAGTCATGTTTTCTGGCTCTGAAGAATCAGCCATCTGGAGTCGCTCAGCTGTTTTTACATCCATAAACAAAAAGAACATATTGGCTGAACTTTTCAGGTGTTTGATGTTTGTCTTTTCTTCACTCCAGCTCCTAAAACAATCAATCGTGTCTTGATGGAACGGATATTTGGTGGATTTTTTTTTTTTTATGTTACCACCAAGAGTGGCTGCAGCACACCTCTATTAGCACTTGACAGAACTCCCCATCTGCTGTGACTCAGAGCACAGCAAGTCCTCTTGAGCTGATGAAACTTTGCCAGTGTGGGAGAGTGTCGAACAGTCCCATCTTTCTTTTTCTCCTCCAAGAGTCGCGTTTAATCTTTCACTGGCATCATCTGCCTCTGCATCACTCCTAACCTTCTGTCGTCCGACTGTTTTACAGCCACAGACCAATCAGAGGCTTGTTTTCTTTGTTCCATCGCTCTTCTTCCTCAGCCGGCCCTGCCACGCCCACTTCACCTCTATACCACAGCTGCAGCCACTTCTCCTCATCGGCCTCAGCCTATTTAGTTTGCTGGTTCCATCTCCTCCTCAAGCATTTTGTAAATCCAATTCTGTTTTTGAAATTAAAGTTTAACGTCAGTCCAACACATCGAATGTGCATTCGTTCAAGGAATACTAAACCCTTCATTTCTGCTCTCTCCTCCTCTGTCTGATTCACAGATAGAAACGTGAGGCTGTGAGGAGGCTCCTGACAGGGAAATAGCCTGTTAATAACGGCTCGTTTCACTTGGCCATGAAGTCTTTTTTATTTTTTTCTCTCTGAGGAGGTAAAAATGAGAAAATAATTGGAGTTTGATGCAAATCCTTCGTGAAATTTGGTTTGAAATCAGATCAGCTGACTCACGAGTGGACCCTGCAGGCCTTGTTTGTGCTCCTGCATAATAAATGTCCAGCATCATTACTCAGAGTGTCCCCTGCTGTTATTATTGCGTCTCGTGACCTTTGGAGGTGTCCCCCCCTCCCCCCCCCACAGCAAGTGTCAGGACCAACAGCCTCGCTGGCTTGTGTTGTGGTTCGGGTTCATTGGTAGCAACAGAGAAAGAAGTTCAGCTTTTTTGTCCCTTTTCTTTTACCTGTGTTTGTTATTCACACATGGAAGCTCTCGCTGCCTCTGTTTGGTTTTTGTTGGTGCAGTTTTCACACTTCCGGGTTCCTGTTGAGCAAAGAAAAACCACAAAACAAAAGCATCTGTCAGGAGGATCCAAGTGCAACAAAAAGAACCAGTTAAACTAACACTAATCTGGCCTTTCTACAACACATAGCAAAAGATTCATCACTGATAATTGTCCATATAAAAGTAAAGAATGTTGTCCTCAGCTGTGTGCACAACATACCAGAACTGTTTCCTCTGGAACTCAAATCAACACTCAGATGCAAATGAAGACGGCGAGAAAAAAGCAACAAAAAGCAATTTACTGTACGATGTGATTGCATTCATGTAAAAATGGTTTGCATTCTTTCAGTTTCATCTCTGTGTTGTGCAGGAAAAAAAAGCAAAATGTCATTAAAATGGGGCTAAACAAAACATGCACGATGACACGCTCGAGTGGGGGGGGGGGGGGGGGGGGGGGGGGGCG
>JARVGW010000194.1:19480413-19492391 GCA_031762495.1 Anablepsoides rubrolineatus
ATTTAGTCATCACGTAGCTAATTTGGATGAAAGCATATTAATCTAACAGTGACCCAAGTCATCACGGACTACTTTATAAACACAGACTCAATGTCGGGAAGGAAGAAATGAGGAACGGAAAATGGACACTTCATGATTACGACTTTAAACTCGTAATATTATGACTTTAAACTCGTAATATTACGACTTTAAACTCGTAATTAAAAAAAAAAAAAATCTCGTTGTGTGGCCCTATACTCTGTCGTAATTATTATAAAAATGTGTGATTTTTTTTATTGCAGCAGCAGAAAAAAAAATAAAACTGTAGAAAATGTTTTTGGACACTGATTTTAAAGTAATGAGTTTTAGAGATGAAATATCCCAGTGATTGGTCTGAGTGAAAGGGCACAAGTTGCATATTTGTCCTCTTCCTCCACCTCTTTCCTTTATCTTTTTTCCCTCTTAAAGGGGGGTAAATGAAATATTCAGAGGGGGCAGGCACCGAGCCTCCATTAGCAGTGTCACAGGAAGAGTTCACTGCATCGAGGAGCCCACACCCTGCAGGTTAGAGAGCTGAGGCAGCAACACTTAGAGCTCTGCACTAAGAAATCCTGCCAGATGTGTCATGGTTTCTGCAGCCAAACTTGAAGTATTAGCACTTTGCAAAGTCTTAAAAGCTTTATTTGAAGTTACTTAAATGGTATTCTGCTGCATTCAGCTTTAACAATCGCAACCAATGTGCAGCAATAAACACGTCTCCATCAGAACTGATGTTTTTCCTTTTTGGCATCCAGACTCTCCAACAGGGAGATGTTAATTTTCTGGGGTACTGTACCCCCGGACCCCCTAGAACTGCTTCAGTCCACAGCTGTTTGTTATTATGAACAGGTGTTCCTCATTGCTGACAGCAGATGTTGGCAGGTTTGAGGCAGACTCCTGTATTCTGTTTTAAATTAATTATATTGTATTTTAACTAAACAATCTGGTGTCTAAAGTGTCAATAAAGTATTTAATTTGGGATGTGAATGGATGTAACTTGGCAGTGAGATTTAGAAAATTGCACAAAGGGGCACCACTTAAAATCCTGCCTTTGTTCCACATTGGCTAGAGCCGGCCCTGGTCTCCAGAGCAGAAAACAGAAGCTTCTGTTTGGAGGTGCCAACACTTCATGGAGATAAATGAGGCTAATCGATGCATTTGATGAACAGCTTTTGGCTGCTATCCATCCATCCATCCATCCATCCATCCATCCATCCACCCATCCATCCATCCATCCACCCACCCATCCATCCATTATCTATACCTGTTTATTCCTTTTCTAAGGTCACAGGTGCCCATATCCAGCAGTGCGAGAGGCAGGGTACACCCTGGACAGGTCGCAAGTCCATCACAAATGAGACAAAAATGATTCACTCTCTCACTCACATCTGGGGACAATTTAGAGTTACCAGTTATTCTACCAGTCATGTTTTTGGTCTGTGGGAGGAAGCGGGAGTACCCGGAGAGAACTGTTGACCCCTAAATTCAGTTTTTAATGGACTCAGATTTTGCATATCAACTTCAACGGATGATAAAAACATCTATGGAGGCTTTTTAACCTGTGAAATGTAAAATAACCAGTGGATTATGGCTCAAACATAAAATATCTCACAAAACTTTAATGAATCTTTTAGAAAGGACTAACTTTTGGAAACAATCCAAGATGGCCGCCACATGTGAAACACAAAATATGCTTTAACTCGTCTCGGTTTTACAGATAATATGCTAGAATGTGTTGTAGAGTCATCAACACTCAAACAGAGAACAGATTTTATTTTCAAGGTTTGATCAAAATGACATCATTTCTCAACAGATATGGGCGACATGTATTACTTCAGGGAGGACAAATGAATGAGCAAAGCTATAAAGTTTTTGTTGTAAAAATCTGAATCTTTCAGGGACAATCTGAAGGCAGGGATGAGTCAGGGTGAGGCTTCCTTCATCGGAGGAAACACCTTAATCCTCTGCAGAGCTGTGATAATGAGCCATAACGACAGAAACCGGTTCCCTTCTTCATTCAGCCTCACTTACAAAACCTGAATGAACCTGTTTGCCCCCCAGACCCCCGGACTTCAAAGCGTCGCGTCCTCCCCCTGCGCAGAGCTGCATGGCAACGGGAGGAGGAGGCTGCTCGGGATGAAGGGAGGGTACCGCGGCCCCACGTGTCCTCCTCTTCCTCCTCCCCACCGCAGACCGCTTTCCCATCCCTCCGTTTCCGCATACCGCGCGCACACACACGCACAACTTCATCCGTGCACCCAGAGAGAGAGAGAGAGAGAGAGAGAGAGAGAGAGAGAGAGAGAGAGAGAGAGAGAGAGAGAGAGAACACGAACCGCCTTTGCGGAGCAATGCGTCCGCGATGCGCGCTCCCCCGCGCCTCTCTGACCAGTCTCTAGGCCCGGATCGATTCGCCTCTCATCGCCCCTGACATGCAAACCCAAAGTGTCCGCCGGAGCTGAGAGGGCGAGGGGTGGTAGAGAGAGGGGGTGGGGGGGCAGAGATGAGAGGACGCGCATCATCAGCTGTTTAACTCTGGAGCCTCGCCACCATCGCTGCTGCTGCTGCTGCTGTGCGTTTTTTGATCGGGTTCCTCCTCTCCACCTGACGGCTTCTCGCGCTTCCCGATGCTGTAACCCGGGGGAATATGTGAGGATCATGCTGGCGGTGTGGTGCTTCATGGTCTTTGCTGCAGTGGGCGAGAGGCTTGCAGTCTCAGGTAAGCGAGAGAGAGAGAGAGGATGGAGGAGGAGGGGTGGCGTGGAGGAGGGGGGTTAGGGGAGCACCCTGTTCGTTTTCTTTGGCATCCACAATTGTTCCCCCTGGAGCAGCACTTTCCTAACATCTGATTTTATTTTTGTGTCGAGCAGCTCTCTGCTGCATCAACAGATTTCCACTGCAGCCTCTGAGAGTCGAGTTAAAAGCACCACAGCAAAGGAAATCTGCAAACAGATTGCAGATTTAAATTTATATATGTGCTACATGAGCACCTATAGAAGTGTGACACAACCGCCTAAATGAATACCCATCAAGACACTAATTACATTTTTTTAATACCTCAGAATAGCGAGCAGTTAAATTAGGTCACCAAGTCATATTAGACAATAAAGAAGTTGCTGCAGGATCAGACTGATCAGCCTGTCGTCGGTACGTTCCAGGTGCAGATGGAGGCATGTGGGACTGGTTCGGCCCCTCCGGCCGGCTGGACGGTGGGGAAACTGCGACTGAGATTGCTTATCCAAAACGCCTGGTGCAGCAAACCCAGTCAGAGGAGGAAATGGCTCATGACTACTTAAACACCCGGGTGAGGAACGGCACTGGGAACGGCTCGGTGAGTTGTTATACTCCATAGGACAAACTTCCCCCCTGCCTCTGCCCTCACAGCTCATCACGGTTATGGTTTTGTTTGCTCTGTGAATTCTCGCCCACTGCAGGCTTAATTTTGGCATCAAGGGATACCCAAAGTCAAGGAGTCTCCCTAGTGTTGAAAAGAAAGCATTAGCTAACAGAATTTATTTGTTGCCTGACCCAAATCACAGCAAATAAAACTCAGATTTAGCAGTTTTTATTTTGATGCATGCTCTGCAGGGTAGCCACTCATTCTCATCTTTTAAATTGTTTGTCCTGCACTCCTCAAATCTGTACTTTAGAAATTAAACAAGGTGTTTGTAGCAGCTTTAGTCACTGAGATTCTGCCTCATTTAGCTGCTGAAAATACCCTTGACTGTCCACATGGTATCAGTATGGCAAGCAGTTTGTGTATTTAATCAATATCCTTGATATCAACTGTCCTTTTTGCCCACTAGTTGGTGACTACACTGTAATAGTTCTGTGCACTAGTTCAACAAAAACTCTAGTTGGAACATAACTTATAATAATCAACTATTTGGACACACGTAGCTCTAAAACAGGGGTGGGCAATCCTGGTCCTTGACGGCCTCAGCACAGCCCTGCATGTTTTACTCTGCTCCAATACGCAGCTAATGCTAACTCACCTGAAGCACCACCAGAAACCAGAGTCAGAGGAAAGCTGGCAGAGGCCACAACATCAGCTACAACAAACTCCTCCAGCAGATAAATCTACTCAGCCGAGAATCCACCATGCTCTCAATCTGTCCTTTATGAGCAACAAAAGAAGATGACAAGTGTCATCTATTAAACCATCATATTAATCATTATCGGCTAAATACCACAATTAATTTAATTTAATTTATTTATTTAGAAGGGACAATGCACATTAATTGACATTTATGTAAATGTGCCAGAATTAGCCAAAGGCTATTTTTCATGTGTTGTCCCTGGACTTGATAAAAACAAAAAAGGTTATACAAAACAAGGTTAAAATAACTCAGCTACATACAATTGATCAATAATACAATAAAATGCAAGCAATACAAATCATTAAAAAAAATCTACACACAAATTTAATACAAAGCATATAAACTAATTTAAAACTTCATCAAGATGATTAAAACACAAGTGTTCACATGGTGGAACTAGTCAAAGGCAGTTATTATAGAAAACGTTGACAGATCTGTTGTGTTATAAGCCAAGCTTTTAACTGTTTGTTAAATAGATTATATGTGGTGAGAACCCTGATTGCTAATACCCAATCCTACTTTTTATGACCTCTTAACCAAACTAATCAATGACTGCAAACAAAATGATCACTATTATGCTTATTTTTGGTCTTATTAGCTGTGCACATAAACTAATGTGCCTGTGATGTTGACTAGAGGCTCAATTTAGTGTATTAGTGCACCTAATTGGTAACTAGTTCACCAGTAAGACAAAATGTTCTGCAGTTGAGGAGTTGAGAATTTTTTTATTTTTTGATGAAATAGTGTTCCTACAAAATGTTAGCTAAAGTGATGCTAACATAGTTGCTAATGTTAATCAACTATATTTGGTCTTAATAGTTAATTAGTACAGTCTAAAATGCCTTGTTGACTAGACGTTTTGGTTGTACAAATTAATATTTCTAAAAATGTCAACTGCTAGATATCAAATCTATGAAATGCAGTTTGAGTCTTGTATGGATCGACACCGCTCTGCTGAATTTAGACAAACCCTGTCCTCTCATTGTTCTGTCAAACTCAGCTTCTTCTCATAAAGTAGATGACGAACCTTGAAATTTGCCTCTGTTTCTTTAAGAACCTCCTACCGTTTCTGACACTCCCACTTCAGCTTGTCTTCACAATAATGCTTCAGGGGAGGGGTGCTCTGCGTGGGCGGGACGTGAATATAAGAGTAGTGCACCTACAGTATTGAGCACTAAGACCAAAATAAGTCCTGAAATATCCAGTAGTTAAAGATTTGTTGGCTTCAGGGTAGTTTAAATCAGCCAGTTGTTATTAAACGGTTTGTTTTACATAGTTAAAAACGTTTGTGTGCGTTCTGCCACCATCTCCTCATGACCCGTCCTGAAATATTCTGACGTCGTTCGATTATCCATCCTAAGCCCCCCGCCTCCTTCATTATTCAGTGGTCTGTTGAAGTATGTCCCCCATTAAATATGAAGCAGGCCTGTGTGAAAAGTGCTGCAAAGAGGTTTGAGCACCATCCCTTCTTTTTCTTCTTCTTCTTCTGCCTCTCTCATCTGACGGAGTTAAACGTCAGGAGGAAGCACGGGGCACATCATCGTCACGTGACTGCTCCAAATGAATAATTAAAAATACGTAGAAAAGATTGCAGCTGCACCAGTTTTTAAAAAGCCGGCTTCAGCTTCAGCTCCCTCACTTGTCAAAACGTGCTGCTTTTATTTTATTCAGGGTGTTTGAAACAAGAATAAATTTAGAAGCAGCAGGTCAGATGATCTGAATTTGTTCACAAAGGATGACGCAGCATTTTTATCTCGTTTTCTTGCCTGTTTGTTGTCAGCTCTGGGAAATTTTGGTCTTGTGAGTTTTACAAAGATCACATATGTATATTTAATTAGAACTAGCTCATTATTATGCAAGGTAAATATTCAAACCATTTATAAATTAGGGAATAAACTACACTTTTCAACCCCAGAATGAGATGCAGTTCTTCTGTTATAACTCTGCTAACATGTTTTGTCATGTAAAAACATAATGCAACAGTTTGGCATATCCAGTTTACATTATTATTGCAGGAATGCTAAAATTACATGAATTTCTTAAGAAAAGGTGGTGAATCTGATACAAACAAACAAAACATTTGTGTTTTCAGAAAATTTTGTGCTTTATTCTTTTTTCTGCTGTTTACTTTTGCAGTTTTAATATCCAAAATATCTCTAATTTTCTCAGTGTAGCTGCAGCCCTGAATGTTAAGGTTATGAAAAGTGATTAATCAAAACAAACTGATCTAAATCTGCCTGTGTGCATTCTCAAACAGTAGGTTAGATCATAAACAGCTGGGGTTCAAATGAAAAATAAAATAAAGTCCAGTTTTGCCAGCTGAACACAAAATTCTAAACTTTTTGAAAATTCAGCTCTGGTTGTTTGGTTGCAAAAACTCAGATTTTACCTGAAAAATTGCCTATTTTTACCATCTAGTCTCACCGTTACAGAAAGAACTACAGTTGTTTATAGTTTGTTAGAATTCTCACATAACTATACTAAACCTGAGCTAAGAACTGATCTAAAGGTACTTTGTGTTCTGTTTTTTTTTCATGACGAATAATCAAAGAAGGATTTTGACATTTACTTGGTGAGCTGCCTGGAGGATGATGTAAAACGTGGGAGTTGGAACTGGCAGACAGAAATTCAACTTCAGATGTGATTTTTATTTTTATTTATTTTATTTTTTTTGCTGTTGTTTGTAAGACTTTCCAATTTCCCAGTTTTGTTTAAAAAATGCAACATTTTTGGTGCAAAACTTGGAGAAACTTTTCTTAATGATGAAGTTTCTCAGATTGTTTGAGTCTAACCCTAGCTATTGTCTCAGGATGATGACATCATAACATGAGCCGAACACCCACTTCAAAGGCTGCGTTCCATTCAAAAATACCTACAGTAACTATGAACTTCAACATTTAAAGTTTCACTTTTACATTTAGATTTAAACAATTAGATTTAGGATTTACTATTTAAATATATTTTTCAACATTTCATTTTACACTTGACGCCCCATAATAAACAACCACCAAATTAACCAGGTGATTGAATTCTTTTGTCGGTCACCACAAATAAATAAAACAGTGGAACAAGTGTGAGGATGACGGAGCACTCTCAGCCTCTCTCCAGTCATGAGAAATCTGTTGTTTGTGTTCGCTGGAGGGAATCGTTTCTGGACAGTGATGCGTTTTATCGTAAAAGCCCGGTGATTCACTGCGGCCTGGTTCCTCCAGACTGAAATCAAAGCCACGTTGGCAGCGCCGGGGCTGCCGAGGAGACATAATGTTTAGTCTGGAGTGGATTTCTCTCCGTCCCTTCTGTCTCCTCACCTCCTCGGAGCTGGCACCTCTCCACGAGGGACATCGGCACGGCTCGGCTAAATTTAGACAAAGCCTGTCCTCTCGTCGTTCTGTCAAACCCGGCCTCTTCTGAAGCCGAGGCAGACATCAAACAGCCGTAACTCTGTGCAGCCAGGGTTGATCGATGAGGGCTCCATCAATAGTGGGGATATTTCAGCAGCTCAGACGCTGAATTATTCATGAGAATTCATCAAAAATCATAGGAGCTTTAATGGAGAGACACGCTCAACCAGAATGCTTTTCACATTCGTTCACAGCCTGTCTAACTGTTTTTATTTATTTATTTTTTCTCCCTTCAGCCTGTTCACCTGGCCCAGAGCTGTTTTCAGGTGGAAGCCTTCGGACGCACCTTCACTCTTGACCTGGAACTAAACCAGTTAGTATCACCAGATCTGTTCTTTGCTACATGCTTGTCATCAGCGAGAGCTCCTAATTTACTGCAGCTGTTCTCATTAGCATCCCCCCCCTAAAAAAAAGCTCTCTTACGCAAATGCACTTAGCGCCTCTATTATGCTACATGACAAGATGGGGAATACCAATGTGGCATTCTCCCAGGCACACACACACACACACACACACACACACACACACACATGTAAACAACACCACACACTAATAGTTTCTAAAATCTTTATGGAATACATTTGAGGTGAAACCTTCGGTGGAAGATTTCCTAGATTTAATGATGTCTGATTTGAATTATGCCGACGTCTGTCCCTGATTTATTTTTTGGTTTTTTTTGCAGCCACCTGCTGTCCTCAGAATATGTGGAGCGACACTTTAATCACAACGGCAGACCCTTACAGTCCCTGGTAAGATTTTCAGCCTGGGGTGAGAATACAGTATGTGGTGACAAAGAGCCCCGTGCAACGGCTTTCAATTAAAGTTCAGCAAGGGTTTTTTGTGAAGCAAAGGTCTAAAATATATAAATATATATTTAAATGTGCGGGTGTTATGTATTTTCCAGCCAAAGTTCAATTCTATACCACTATCAAGTAACTAAGTTACATTCAGTTGTTATGAAGTTGCTGTATAGCTCAAAAATAAATTCTATGCATCTTTGGCTACGTTCACACTGCAGGTAAATGCAACGCAAATCAGATTTTTTTATAAGTTAAGTTAATGATATGACCCTTTAATTTTTTTCCTTCTCTCTGACGCCTTTCATTTTATTTGTATTTTCTTTTTATTGTATATAGAATTATTTGTCTTTTTAAGAAATGAATAAAGTTTTAAACTACAAAAAATAAATAAAAGTTTTGTCAGTCAGATAAATTCGTCATTCTATCCAGAGTAGATATTTGTTTCAGGCACGTCTGAAGCAAAGCTTTTAGTTTAGGCGTTTCTTTGAAGATGAAGTTTTAGATGTCTCGTTGGTATTTTTAGAGTTTGGTCTCATCCTGATGGTTTGTCTATTTATAGAAGGTGCATTTTGTGTTTTCAGCTTCAGAAGTAGGCTGCTATGCAACTGATGCTGCTGATCTGCACATTTCTGCATTTGTGGGTTTTATCAGACGGTCGAAGCTTTTCTCAGACGATTGAGACAAAAAGAAACGAGAGAGCTGGTAGTGAAACTTTACTGTGGTGTGTTCGCTCTCGGTTTGCCAGGACAATTTTAGTTTTTTTGACGATTTTCTTATTTAATGTTTTTTTTTAAACAAATGTATCGTTTACTGCCCCTCGAGCACCCACCCAGCCAGCCAGCACTATGTGTCCCCACCCACAATCGCGCCAAACTCTCCTTCAGCCCTCCTCGACCAATCCGGAGCCTGTTCCCATAGCAACCGGTTAGCTCAGCGGTATCATTAAGTTCTTGGCAGCCAAGAGAATGAAAGAAGAAGCACGAGGGAGGGAAAGAAGAGCAGCACAGGAGCAGGAGGAGGAGGAGAAATAAAGAGAAATGTCAGTTAAAACAAAAGCAGGATGAGCTTTGGCATTTTGGGCGTGTGTGTGTGTGTGAGTGTGTGTGTGTGGACGGGTTTTTCCTACAACGTGTGAACAATTTTCCCTAAAAAAAAGCAGCTTCGTGGGGTCCAAATGCTAATTACAGGTGTGGGGTTAGGTTTAGGACCAAGGTTTATGTTAGTTTTAGGGTCAGGTAAATAATACCTGTGAGGTTAATTTTAGGGTATAGTCAGAGTTAGGGTATGAAGTCTAAAAAAAAGAATTCAATGGAAGGTCCCCACAGGGTTCAAGAACAAACATGTGTGTGTTTATGTGTACTTGTTTTGACTACAGAGTGAGGACCATTTGCACTATAGTTACTATCAAAATGAGGTCTTTGATGTAAAGTGAGGACCTCTTTAATGTCTTCACTTTGTTTGCAGCTCTGCTGTGCTTTACTAGTTATTTTATTTTTGTTTTGTTTAAATAGTAGGGGTGTAACGATACATCGATCTATATCGATATATCAATTTGAATGGTTCATGATTCAGTTATATCATCATTCAGAACATCATTCTGTTCGATGGGTATGACGATTTGATATTTCTCGATATCACAGTCTGTCACGATACAATTTCGATTCAATTCAATTCACATGTCTGCGATCGAAATAATGCAATATCATCTGCCCATCTAACAGAATGACTGTGTTAGATGGGCAGATGATATCGATTTACATTGAGAATATGATGATGATATAGGACGATATTTTCATATATCGATATAGATCGATGTATCCTTACACCCCTAGTAATGGTTAGTTTTAGGGGAAATGGCCTGGTTAGGTATAAGTACAGTTACAAGAATGAATTAAAATCAATACAACTGGTATTCTCTACATTGTGGGACTGTTTTTTTTGGCATACACACCTACTTGTGGGGACCTGAGTCTAGTCCCCTTAAGGGGAAATGTGGTTGGTGGGTCGGAGGTCGGGGGTTAAGTTTAAGGAGTGAATTGAGGTACCTGTGAGGTTAGTCTGGTTGGTGGTCAGGGTTAGGCTGTAGAAATTAATGGAACTCAATGCCAGGTCCCCATAAGGATAGCTGTACCAGATTGTGTGTGTGTGTGTGGTTGGTGTGTACAGCAGAGAGGTGGGAGGGAGTGGAGACCTGCAGTCAGACCAGATTGTCTCTCAGCTGGTTGTAGGCCTCACGTGATGGCTGGACGTGGCAGGTGTGCTGCTTTCAGGTCAGGAGGAAGAAACGACGTCAGCATTTCTCTCCTGACTCGTGGAGACCCCCACCCCACCCCACCCCACCTCACCCCACCCCACCCCCCACTGGGTTCAGTTCCACTCAGCTGAACCAGAATTTCTCACCTCTCCTTGTAACTGATCCTTAAATCCTCCAATCAAACTGTGGCCACAACAACAGCGTCGATCTTCTGAGATCTTTGAGCTTCCAAAACAAAACACAAGTAGGTCCGACGCCGTGGCGTCGCGGCGATGGGCGCTACGTGAAACATGTTCCCGTTGTTCCCGCAGGGAGGGGAGCACTGCTACTACCAGGGAAGGCTGAGAGGCCTGCCTGAGTCCTGGGCTGCTGTCTCCACCTGCCGTGGCCTGTGGTGAGCTCACAGGAACATTTTATAAAATAAAATTCATCTTTATTTTGTTCTGATTTTGACACATTTAGCCGTTTTGTTGCCTTGCAGTGGGATGTTCTCCGATGGTTTCTTCTCTTACGGAATTGAACCGCTTCACAACAACAGCAACCAGGTAAAGGTTTAGTTTTAGTAAATATCTGCCAAATAGAATATTTTGTACCAAACTGTGGATTTAGATCAATATAAACGATTGCTCATTGCCATTGTGTTTTATAATAACTAATTATATATCTACTACATGTAAAACTGATCTGTTGTAACAAACTCTTGATGCATATTGGGGTTTAAGTTTAACGTTATTTAAAATGATAGAAATAATTAATTTGCATTTATCTGCAAGTCTACATGTTATTATTGTTATTTCTTTCTTTTAGGATGATGGTGCTCACATAATTCGCAGGATGCCAGATATTAGACTTTCCCCGTACTGTCAAGGTACGCAGACTCCTTTAAAGGCCTCATTTTTATTCATATTTTTGATTATGACTCTTTAAATATGCAGTCATGATTTATTTATTCAAAAATAATAAAACAGTGTCATCTGGCATTTATTGTTAATCAAATTAAGTAATTTTAGGACCACATAAGATGAAAAACAGATTGTTTATTGGTTCATTTTTAATATTACTTTACGTTCACATCACACTAAGAAAATTACGTCTTTTTTATTTTATAGAGACTATTAGAGCCACAGTGGAAAACAATATATAGTTTTTTTTTAATCTGACTTTCTTTTATAGAATTCTGAGGGGAAAAAACGAGAATTTTAACGTTAATCTCAGAATTTAGAGGAAAAATGTCAGAATGGATGAAAAAACATGTTTCACTATGTGACGCTAAACCTATTCTGTAATTTTAATTTAGCATCTGATTTTAATTTGTTTTGTTGAGTTATTTCTAGGGGTGGGAATCTTTTACTATCTCACGATTCGATTCGATTCAGATTTTTGGGGTCACGATTCGATTCAAAATCGA
>JARVGW010000194.1:19503481-19519891 GCA_031762495.1 Anablepsoides rubrolineatus
AATCAACTTTGAGCTCCATCCTGCACCTTACCCCCCCACCCCAACCCCCACCCCCACCCCCACCCCCACCCTCCCCCTCCCTCTTAGCTCAGCTTGTTGTAGTTCAGGACCGAGTTATTCCTCTGCCAGGATCCGCTGCACTGCAGCATTTCCCTCAAGTCTGCTAGAACTGACCTGATTTACATCACTGGTGCCACATCCAGGCGTTCCCCCTACTTATTTATTCTGATACACAGTGCTGTGCAAAAGTTTTAAAGGCGTTATTGCTGCAGGGGCGGAGCTAGACGTTCTTTTTGCTGGGGTGGTTTTTAGTGGGGGCACATAGGAATAAAGAAAAACACTCGAGGTGGCTTTAATTCTGCTGTTTTAATAAATATTGAGCTGAAAGTTTGTGTGATTGGAGCTAAGAATGATAAATAAATAAAAAAACATGCTGAATGCTTGTCACAACTTATTATTCAGTCATTTTCAAACATACAAAGCTAAAGATCAGTGCAGAAGCAGCAGAAAACAATCTTTGCCCAATTCTAAATTAGGGCTGCCACGATTAGTCAACTAGTCACGAATATTTTAATAACTAATTTAATAGTTAATGTGTCGTTTTTTTTCTAACTTTGTTTTTCTCTCCAAACTGCTGCGGCTTTAGTTTAAAAGCTAGCATAATTCAGCTATAATTCTCAACTTATTGAGATGACATTTGTTGTGGTGTAGCTAAGAATGATCACATGTCGATTGCAATGCTAATCCCAAATTAAACGAATCACTAATTTTGATGCTAAATTCACAAAGAGCGATAATTTAGCCAGTTTTTAACACACAACTGAAAAGCTATAGTAGTATCAGAGAACAATCTTGAACAAAATTTATTTGCAAATATAATATCTAAGATCCCCACCCACTTGTCAATCATTTCAGGGTGGCACCTAGGGTGGCCAATCAGGTGCCACCTGGGCCACCCCTCTGGCTCCGCCCCCTGCATTTCTGGCTGCTTGGAAGCCACTTTTTTTTTTTTTTAAATTAGAACTTTTCCACAGTACATATCTTTTTAGCGGACTACCATAAACTCTTTGACATTAATATCCTCGTACCTCTTTAAGCACCATCCTAACCCCTATAATACCATCGCTGAGATGCCACATTCCTCCTGTGCATGCTTGCTATTGTTCACTAAAGGTCTGACCTAAAAGGACTGCAGCTACTGGCTGGAAAAAAAATATGCATTGCTTATTAAAAGAAAAACTCTATTTGATGATTTGTTACATGCAGCCAGTCCTTTTAGAGCCAGAGGTAAGTGTCTGTGCATGTGTGCATTTTGAGCTGTAGTTTTATTTTAGTAGTTTGGATTTAATAAGAGTTTCTGCAGTTTTTGTGGGGCTGAGCTGGTCAGAGCCACAACCACTGTAAATCACATGCAAACCCTGCTGCTGCTGCTGCTGCATGTGATTTTTCTAACCAAAGAAAGGAGGAACAGATGGAATAAATCCACTGCACTGACGTCTTACCTGTGTTGCTCAGTGCAGCCGCTTCAGTTAATATTTAAATTTAATTCTAACTAAAATGTTTTATCTTTTTCCTGCACAGCTGTTTTGGTCATGCTTGTTCGTTTGTTGCATTTTATGCAATATTAATGTTCTGATAATCTTTATAGTTTTAATTAAATTGACTTTCTGTCAATGTGTAAAATGTTTCCACTTTTTTTGTCTCCTTTTTTCCCCGCGCTCATTGGGTGCAGGAACATTCGAAGAGGAAGGTATGAGCTTACAGCACCATTAATAAACCTCACATCAGACCAGTTTTTACTTGCAGAAACAGAAATACAGTATATAGATAATGTGTGGTAGCAGATGGGAGTCTTGCAGTAATGAGATCATCTATAATGCTTTATTCAAGGTTGGACCAAAGCAGCACCTTCATCTGCAGCTCTTCTGTTAATCCTCCGTTCATCCTTCTGTTTCAGATCTGGAGGAGGATAAGACATCCGTCCGTCTTTCTGTCTGTCTCCTGTCCACTCTCGTCTTCCTCCTCGCACTGTGTCGTTTCCACGTTGAAGAAGAGGGGAATAAAAAAAAAAGTCTTCCATTTCTGTCCTCAAATCTCTTCGAACCTCTTCAGACGATCATTTCCTCCACACCTGCTCCTTCCGTTTGTCCTCCTTTGGGGTCCTTGTTTGTCATAGCTGAAGGGGTGGTGGGCTCGTCGCACCATACCAGTCGAATCATCCCCCCCCCCCCCGGGCTGCAGCTGAGGAATGGGTCAAGGCTGCACCTGAAGCCAGAGAGCAGCACTCCCGGTGGGAGACACCATGGTCTTCCTCCAGGCTCTGGTGTCTTCTTCATCTTCTCACGTCTCAGTCTGATGAAGAGCACATCTATGTTGGACCAATTTGATAAGAGACACGTGTTTCTGACGCCTGGCTGCCACTAAGAAGACCAGCTACCTGGACCAGAGCACAGAGCGGTATAATGTGACAGATGATGATGGTTCAGTTCCTCTGAGGTGCATCTTTATACAAACTGTAATCTGTTTTAATCTACAGCTGCAAAACAAATCCTCCAGTGGACTGAAGGACTGATTCTCGTGAACTCCAACTGCCCTTTGTTCCTAACTTCTCTTCTTCCTCCCAACAAGTTTTCAGGTACAAAAAGACAAAAACAGAAGCTCGGTTTAAAGGTTTTGGGATCATTAAAACAAAACAAAACAAAAAAACAAACATTGAAGAAGCAGCAGTGACCGTAACTTAGTGTTTTAAACGTCCAACAAACATTCCACTTTATCTGTCTTCACTTCCAAAGCTTGTCGAAGGTTTACTCTGTGTGTGTGTGTGTGTGTGTGTGTGTGTGTGTTCAGGAGTGAGTGTATGAGTGTGAGCTTTTTAAAAACGAAGGACCAGAATACGTGTTTACATTCACGCTGAGCGGGAGCTGCACACCTGAACGCTCCTCCTGCGCCCGCAGGTTTTTAATCGTTCCGCTCTTTTTACAACCTTGAAGGAGCCGCGGACACGGCTCTGTACAAAGGCAGCACATCAACGGTTTTTAACGAATCGAAAACAGAAAAAAAAATATATATGAGCACCTGTACGCACACCTGTTTGTAAATATGTGCAAAAAAACAACAATATCTGAATGTTAAATACGATGTATGAAGCTTTATTTAAAGCTAATAGTTTTGTTTCTGCAAATGTAAAGCTATTTATTCATCTGCAAACCTTCATGCATTTTTAAATGTGGCAAATCATCGTCTTTCACCAAAAAAAAAAGAAAGAAAAAAACAACTTTTTGTACGTTTGTCGATAAGCTCTGAGCGAACGCCTCGGCCTCTGAAAACATTAAAACAAACCCCTACTGTAAAGGAGATTAAAAGCTTCTGGTGTTTCGGGGGTCCAGGGGGTCAGTTTGGTTTGTATGAAGTTTGCACTTTGGCAGATTCACTATTATTGTTACAAAATGTACAGAATCAAAAACAATCAAAGGAAAACCATGAAATAAGAACAATAAGAGGCATCCTACACCATATTTTTAGACACAATCCTTTTTGGACAGAAACTATGGAAGGAGGAGGTGATGCTTGTTAACAGATTGAAATGAATAAAAAAATAAAATATTTAAAAAAATAAAATCACAGAACCTGTGTTGACTCGAGTTTCTGTTTGAATCTGATGACCTTGAATGCAGAGGTGTAACAAAGACCATTTGGTTACAGTACTTCATTTTTTTTGAGGATCTGTAAGTATTTATTTTAAATGTAACTGCAGCCATTAAAATCCTATATTATATTTACACTACCGGTTGCAGGCTGTCCTTGTGGGCTCAATTAAAGCCCCCGATGCCGAACGTACACACAAAAATAGAGATTGTTGGATTTACTTAACCAAGTTCATCTATTTCTTGAGTGTAGTTTCCACTCATTATAAGTCATTTATGTCTTTACACAATAGAATCCACATGATCTTCAGAGCTCTAAACTAAGCCCCTCCTCTGTCCTCTGTGCAACACCTGATCAGAATCACACTTAATCACAGAGCATTTTCAGAAGACAAGCTGATAAAATAAATTTTAAAATTCTGTATTGTTCAATAAAAGTATGTATTGAACAGTCCGATACGGGTACATGTATTCTTGCACCTCTACTTTACGGATACCGAGCTAAACTTTAGCGCAGTAGTAACCAAGTATTCATCCCCGAAACCCTTTCTGTGCCGTAACAGATCACACTGCATCATCATGATTTGTATGGAGACCTAAAAAACCAAACAAAAAAAGTATATTAAAATAATATTTTATTAAAAGCACCTCATCACGAAAACCGAGCAGCTGACAAAGCATTCAATTCAAATGTATTCAACTTTCTTTAAATAGTAAAAAACAAACCGTAGAAAAGCCATGAACGTGGGTCAGCACACAGGTCAGTGATCGACAAGAAGAGAGTTTTTAGAAAGCCAGAGAGCGAACACGTCGACCTCTAACATGACAAACAGGTCGCTCCTTTTATTTCTCTGTTGTGCTTTTTTTTTTTTCACTTAAACACTGTTGGGAATGTAGATTTGTGTTTGTTGAAAGGTCTTTGGTTTGTTTTCAGAGGGGTCACGTTGGCCCCTCAGACACTCGTCAGTCAGACATCTCACCGGCGTCCCATTTGGTTTTGGGCTCCTGCCACCATTCAGCCAGGAAGGCCTCCTCGTAGTCGCCGATCCCCTCGAACTCTGCGTCAGGATGATTTGAGCGAACGCTGGCCACATCTTCTGGACTCACCACGTCCTGAAACGTCAAAACACAAAGACACGGTCCTCTGAAATCAAGCCCGTCCTCCTCCAACTCAGAGGTTTTCCTTCTCGTGCCTATAAATCTGTCACCTCTGCACTCTGTAATTCAGATTTTCCTCTCAGGTCCAGGCAGCGTGTTGGGAGCTGGGAGGGGTTGACCCGAGTTAAATGGATGTGGCACAGTTTCAGTGGCCGACACCTCCCAGCCACATACCACACGCTGCTGGAGGAAAACAACCCCCCACCCCCCCAGACAAACTCTCCTCTCTCGTTTTTTCACTTCGCATTCATTCTGAAAGTCTTCCTCCTGTCTGCTCATGTTGGAGATTAGATGTTATCTGCGGAAATGTCTGCCCTGAAATCTCCTCTGCACAGGGACGTTTCAAAACAAGCACATCCGTCAGAATATCAGATTATCCCGGTGCTTTGGAAAAACTCACAAAAATGCTTTTGTAATATAATAAACTTCAACAGCAAGAAAAAAAACTTGATTTATTTAAGAAAAGTGCTCAAAATCTCAAAGTACATAAATTTTTTTTTTGTTCTGCTTTGTGCAGAAAACATCTGGAAAATCTTTGTCTGGTTCCAAAAGTTTCTAATCTTTTTATAAACTATTTTCTGACTTTAAAAATGTCATTAGGTTAAGAAAACCTGGTAGAAAAAATATTTTCTAGGGACTTTGATGCAGCTACAAGGAACTTTAACAAATTAAAAAAAAACTTTTTGCATTTAAGGGTTCATTTTAATGCTAAACTAAATTTTATACTTTGTGTTTTGAATGACTTCTCTGGAATAATTGCTCATATTTTCACTGTACTGCTCAAAAACCAACATGCAACAATAAAAGAAATGTACCTCGTCCTCTGTTTGTAGGTAGTTCAGTGCAAACTGGAGCATCTCTTTTTGTTTGGTCGTCTGGTTAAAATACCTCAGAGCCTCCTGAAAAAAATATAAAAAACATCATAGCTCGAGTCGATTCGTACAGCAGCTGTAAACAAAACAATAGTCTGCGCTCAGCCACAAGTCTGGGCTGTCATTTTGTTGTTTGCTTTATTTTCCCCCCCTGCTCGGTTTGAAAAGCCTTAAAGTATTTACAGCGTTGCCAGATATATTTCACTAGCCAGAGAGGTTTGTGTGCCTCTGCAGATCTGTACGCAACAGCTGCAGCCAAATTTACACCACGTAAAAGAAGGGAAAATAAGCCGTGTCTTTACACAACTATATAAGTTTCTAATCACCACCCTGAGATTGTGTTAACAACCACTGCAGCACCAGTTGTGTTTGTTGCTCTGCTTTGAGTTTGGAAACCTTCCGCTGCATCTGCAGAGTCCTGCAGCAGGAGATGGACCAAGGTTTGCGACGCCCCCCCGTTTTACTTACAGGTCGAGGCTGAAAGTCCTCCTCCTCGAGGCCCCACTGCTGCCGGTAGAACCGATAATAGGCGACGTTTTGCTGCATCACCTGGTCGCTGGGGTCAAACAGCATGTAGCTGGCTGCACAGGGAGCAGCGTTCTTTACGTCGTTCACTAAAAAAACAATTTATAAAGCAGAATGTCCTGAATGAGTCGAGCATGTTTTAAAAAAGATACAAAGGAAAAAGAATAAAGAGAAACAGGATCACAGCTGAATTGGAATTCTTTCAGTGACTTAGTTTTTGTGAATGTTCTTACATTTATACCTGAATGAGTTGAACATGTTTTATAAGAGGTGAGAAAGAATAAGAATAAAGAGAAACCGTATCACAACTTAATTGGCATTTATCCAGTGACTTTTTGTGAATGTTTTAAAAGAAGTTGGAAAGAAAAATTAAGAGAAACAGGATTGTGGCTGGATTGGCATTCATCTAGTGTTTTTTTTTTCTTTGTTTTAGCAAATGTTCTTAAATATAAACCTGAATGTTTTGAATTTTTTTTATAAAAAGGTAAAGAAAAGAATAAAGAGAAACAGGATCACTGAATCAGCATTCTTCCAGTGATTTTCTTTTTTGTGAATGTTCTTACATTTATACCTGAATGAATTGAGCATGTTTTATAAGAAGTAGGAAAGAAAAATAATAAAGAGAAACAAGATCACAAATGAATTGCCATTCATTCTGTGATTTTTCTTTTCTTTTTTGTTAATGTTCTTACATTTATACCTGAATGAGTGAAGCGTGTTTTATAAGAGGTGGGAAAGAAAAAGAATAAAGAGAAACAGGATCACTGAATCAGCATTCTTCCAGTGATTTTCTTTTTTGCAAATGTTCTTACATTTATAATATGAAAACTGGAGGTAGTGATACATGGTGGCCACAAACTTCTCCACAAAGAAACCTCCGACGCTGGGGGTGAGCTGCTCCTCACACTTCACTTTACATTTCAACACGTCGGTGAAGAGGTCTGCAACAAAAATAAATGCTTTTACGTTTTCTACATGCTGGGAAAAAAATGATTATTTTGTTTCTTGCTCTGCTCTTACCTGCCAGAGTTGGATAAAAGTCTTTGAACTCTAAGATTTCATACGAGCCTTCGCAGCCTGCCAAGCAAAGGCCGTAGATTTCGAAGAACTGCGTGATGGCCTGCTCCATGTTTCTGGCGCTGCTGCTGAAGTCTCCGTTGTTGTAGAGCATCACGCTCTTGAGGAAAACGCTCTGGAAGGCAAAGATATGGGTTATTTTAAAGAGCAGGGTGCTTTTTAGCGATGAATTACAGCAGCGAGGAGCTATACTGACTTCATACGGCTGCTCTTCGTGGTCGATGAGGTATTCGTCCACATCCATCAACGTCTTGTAGTAGTTCATGTTTTTAGTCAGAGACGGATCCTTTGGGTTTTTCTTTAGGAAGGTGTGAGACGCTGCGACAGCTTTCTCCAAGTTGTTAAGCTGGAAAATGCAAAAATAAGTTGTAAAGATCTAATGGAGCAGATAAGTTCCTCTAAGGGTCATTAAAAGTGTAGCTTTTCATTTATTTCAGTTAATTTATGTAGTGTTAAATTACAACTTAAGTCATCTTGGCCACAATTAAACAAATACAGAATATTACAAATAGACAATAATTAAAAGTTATCGATCTAAGAAAGCTTCAAATCTTCATTTTGTTACAACGTTTCGAAACTCTAGGAACCACGAGTAAACCTGCAGTCCGTGAGCCATCGACCGTCTGTGAGTTGAATTAAGTTTGAATTTAATTTAGCCTAATGTTGGTTAAAGTCACTAAATGTCTATGAAGTTTTAGGGCTCCTATGGTTAGGTTTCTTGTGGTTCCTTTCCCTCACAAAACATGAGGTGCCAGTATTGACATTACTTCTTTAAATATGTGTTTTTGCCTTCAGGTTAGAGTCCTGTGCTCAGTCTGGGAAGAATGAGGTGATTGTTTTCAGGGGAACACTGGAAGAGACGTGGCACCACCTCAGGTCTGCAGGAGGGCTCAATAACACAGCAGGGAAACTACTTTTCATCAAAGTGAGTCCAACTGGATCTACTTCAAAAACCCAGCTTAGTTTACTCTGAGTTTTTGTAGTGCTGAGTCATGATATATATGTTTGGTGCATTTAAACAAGTGTGTGGACTCACCTGGTAGTGCGCGTACTGTAAGTACTTGTACGGTATCCTTTGCTCAAAGGTTTCCAGTAAATCCCTCCGCGGGTAGGAGAGTTTAAAGACGGGGAAACCTGCCCTGCACTTCCTGAGACACGCAGCCCTCAGCAGGATGTGGCGCACGACCCGGAGGCTGCCGTCGGGCAGCGGCGGCTCGCCCTCCCGGCTCGCGGAGCTGCAGTTGCGGCCGCAGAACGCCTCGCTGTCCCGCAGCAGCCGGTGGAGCCGCAGGCTGAGCTCCAGGTACTGGACGCTCTCGGCCCAGTTCTGCTCCCCGTACTGGTCCAGCGCGTAGTTGTAGGCGGACTCCAGCGGCATGATGTCCTTCTGGGGGAAACTTTTAAAGCTGTACTTCTCGTACTGAGCCTCCGCCACCGGCTGCAGCAGCAGAGCGGGGACGAGAAGTAGGGCCAGGCTCGGGCTTCTCCGGAGCATATCGTTCCCCTCCGCCGGCTCCGACCGGAGTCTCTGCTGACTTTGAATGGACCAGGAGAATCCCGTCTACCTTTAGCAGGGTCTGCTCATGTCTGCCTGCACGTAGGCTGTGAAATCCCTGAAGAAATAAACACTAAATGCATCACTCTCTATGTTGGACCTTCAAAATAAAAGCTTTTGGAGATGCCATGTCAGTGGATAAATCCGTGTAGTTTTTCTGGGAGAAAAAGACTTGTAATTTTTTATTTGTATTCCTTCTAATTTTTTATACATTGTGGTTTATTGCACGGTAACGGTGCAGTGCTCTGAGAATTTAAAAAAAGCTGCTCTTGACATTTATAGTGAAGGGACAACTTCCTACTTCTGGTGTAAACAGTGCAGATCTTCTTCAGCTTTATCACAAAATATTAAACGCTTTGGACCACAAGGAGGAAAGGGTCCAATTTGCCTCATTTTTTCCAGGCTCGCAAAATTCAACAGACTAAATAAATAAATAAATAAAATAAATAAATAAAATTTTAAAACTCTGTGGGAACTTTTAAACATAAAATAATGTAAATAATTAGGTTTACTTGTTTGAAGAGTTTTATTAAGCTCAACATGTAACATGTTTGAAAATCAGTATTTCCCATTTAAAATGGCTAAAATTAAACTTAATCTTTAAATATCTAAAGTTTATGTTTTATTTGTTTACTTGCTGATGTTTATTTTGTAGTTCAGGCAGTTTTAGGACCCACCAGGTAAAACTTTCTTTAAGATGTGATTCAAAGAATTCAAATAACAGATGTTAAAATCTTGACACTTTCATGTGTAATACCAAAGAACAACTTAAAAATTGTGGGAGTCCTGAGTGGAAACAGGGGGGTCGGGAACAGTTTTTACACGTGTGCAGAATTCCATCAGAAAGTAGGTGGGGGCCCGGGGGGCACTCCTCTTCTTCCTCTTCTTCCTCCTCCTCAAGATGCAAAAAATAAATAAAGGAGAAAGAGGCAACACGGATGGGACTTCAGAAATAAAAGCATCAAATAAAACCAATATTTTTAAATTCAGTTATCCTTTGCAACATTAGGAAGTCTGATAAAAAAATAAGAATAATAAAGAAACAAAATCATCAAAACCAAAATGAGCAAACAGCGGTGTTTGCTTACCTACAAAATTAGATAAAGTGTTTGAAATAAGTCCTTTTAATAAACCATAGCAGGATTTATATTGTCCTACAGTACTATGTTCAGTTTGATCTTTTTTAAATGCAGATTTCTTTATTTTGTAGACTAATAATTTACAAATGGAAGTTGTGTTTTGTTGGTTTAAACAAGCCCTCTTTAAATATGTAAAAAAAAAGAAGAAAAAAAACAGTAATAGGAAACTTGGTCACTATTTCAAGTTTATGCACATGCTATATTGAGTCTTTCTTTTAAAATCTTTTTTTATAATCTTAGTTTGGAATGTAGCAGTAAATTTTCACCGTTTTTGACGATGCTATTATTTTGAAAACCCCGAGCAGAAACTGCTTTACGGTTGTCGCTCGGCCAGCCTCCCTGTGGGATTTTACTCTCGGGTTTTTTTCTCCGCTGGCAGTCGGCAGCGTGTCTCTGTCTGTGTTCAGATGGATTTACAGACATGTTTTAAGCTTTTATTTTTCGTCCACGTCGCGAGCGGCGGCGGCGGCCCGGGCCCGTTAGTGGACGTGGTCGTGGATCGGTACGACATCCCGAGAGTTTGTCCCCGGGAAGTGCAGACGGAGGACTTCATCCGTTATCACTTCAATGGTACCTTCTATGATGACGGGAAAAAGTTTGATTCCAGGTGAAAGAAACTCATTTGAAACGTTGTTTTTTGTGTTGAAGCTCGGTTCTGATCCAATCAGCAGCCATGAAGCTGAACTGACAGCTTCTTGCAGACGTGTCAGTGAAACTAACAAATACATCATTTAGACTCTGTCATTTACTTAGTATAAATCACTTCTATGTGAAGGAAAGGTCGTTTTTCTGTCATAATTCAGTTTGTTGATATAAAAATATAATAAATAGGTTTTAATTAGGGATGCACCGATATGCAAATTTCAGCCGGTATCGATATTATTATTGGTGTTATGGCTAATAACTGATATTTACCAATATTACACAAACACAAATTATTTAGAGAGAATAGAAGAATAAAAATAGCCTTTATTGTCCCGCTGAGGGGAAATTCAGGTGTCACAGCAGCATCAGTACACACTAGTTATTTTACAAACTATAGATCGTGCACACAAAAACAAGAATTTAACACTGACTAGCCATAATACGACTACTATTATTAAACAATAAATAACAAAGAATTGTGCAAGAATAGAAAAAGATATGTTCTGTTTTTATGAGACATTAGACTATCAGAATTCAACATTAGGAATCAGAAATTACCTGTTTCAGTGCAAAACAATCTCAACCATTTATATACATATAAGCAAAAACACACTTGTCTTTTTTTGATACCGTAAATAAACCACCAGACTGACATGACTCTACTTCAGTTATTCCTGTCTGCACAGCATCATTATCACTATCATGATCAAACAGATGCCACTCGACAAAACATTTAAATTTTAAATTATTATTTAAATTAATATTGGCCCTGTTTTACATATCGGGCCAATATACTGATATATCGTGCATCCCTAGTTTTAATCAGTTTCTCTCCTGTTTGTGCAGCTATGATCGGGGCAAAGCCTTCATCAGTCAGGTGGGCCTGGGCAGACTGATCACAGGGATGGACCGGGGTCTGCAGGGCATGTGTGTCAACGAGCGCAGGAGGATCACCGTCCCACCGCACCTGGCTTATGGAAGCATCGGAACAGGTTTGAACCGACAAACTGCTACTACTCATCTGTGCTTGTTAGGCCTGTCTCCTCCCGTGTGTTAAAATGGTTGTGTTCCCGGTCCCACACAGGTGGCGTGGTTCCCCCAGACGCCACCCTGGTGTATGACGTCCTCCTGCTGGACATATGGAACGCGGAGGACCAGATCCAGATCCGTACGATCAGCAAGCCCGCGAGCTGCAGCCGCGCCAGCGCCGCCTCGGATTTTATCCGCTACCACTACAACGGCACGCTGCTGTCCGGGGAAACCTTCGACTCCAGGTGCGCTGGAGCTCAGCTCTGCATCAGAAGAACATTCGATGCGTTTGTGTTTCACTTTTGAACTCTTTGGGTTATTAGTTCCTCAGGAAATTCAACCTACGACACATACCTGGGGCAGGGAGACCTGATCAAAGGACTGGACGAGGGTCTCCTGGACATGTGTGTTGGGGAGAGACGCATCATTATCGTCCCACCCTTTCTGGCATATGGAGAAAGCGGCCATGGTAAGAACTGATATTGCAGAAACAAAGTCTTCCTCACTTGTAATTATAGTTTATTTCCTCTAAGATGTTTGTTATCTTCTTGTTTTGTTTGGTTCTAACCTTTTCATCTGCACTACACATCTGCAAAGATTCAAGGTCACTTTGTGCTAATTTCCCCAGTGTGGGATCAATAAAGTCTTGTCTTTTGTTATTTATAATGACCAATATTGATATTTATTGGTAAGAACTAGAAGTAATCTGTCAGGATTTTAGATGTTCAAGTCAAGAAAGGAGTTTTACGTTGAGAAAACCTTTTTTTTTTTTTTTTAAATAAAACTAAAATGTGTTTCTTTCCTCCAACAGGAACCACGGTGCCCCCTCAGGCCACCCTGGTGTTCGAGGTGCACATGGTGGACGTGTTTAATCCCAACGACGACGTGACGTCGGAGCTGAAGGAGGCTCCTGAGAGCTGCGCCCGCAGGACCGTGGCCGGAGACTACATCCGCTACCACTACAACGGTACCTTCCACGACGGCACGCCCTTCGACTCGAGGTAAAAGACGAGGCTCCGCAGGAAGCAAACCGTGTGTTTTTTAAAGATTCGAGTCGGCGCTTTCTTCCGCAGCTACCAGCGAAACCGCACCTACAACACCTACATCGGGATGGGCTACGTGATCCGGGGGATGGACAAAGCCCTGCAGGGCCTCTGCATGGGGGAGAAGAGGAGGGTCGTCATCCCTCCTCACATGGCGTACGGCGAGGAGGGAGTCGGTGAGTTTGACGCCGGCGTTCAGGAGCTTTCAACCTTCAAAAATAAAAGGTTCTGTTTGACAGTTTTGTTCCCCCTCCTCCTCCGGTCTGCAGGAAAGTTGATCCCCGGCTCGGCCGTGCTGGTTTTTGACATCCACGTCATCGATTTCCACAACCCGGCAGATCCCGTCCAGATCAGAATCACCCACAAGCCTCAGGACTGCGTCACCACCAGCGAAGCAGATGATCTGATTCGCTATCGTTACAACTGCTCCCTGATGGACGGCACGCTCCTCTACTCCTCGTGAGCGCCCCCTGCTGTTCACTCTGCACCCTGCCTGCCTGCATGTAATCATCTGTGTCTGGCTGTCTGACGCGCTGCAGGGGGCTTGGAACTAAACTCAACCTTTTCTGTGTCCATGAACAGCACGTACGGCTGCGTGGCTTCTGGCTTTTCTGGTTAAGAGTCTTTTCTTTTTGTTTTTGTAACTGCTCGTAATAAAAAGTCATTTGTGGCGTTGCAGGGACCAGTTCGGCTCGCCTTCAGTCACAACTCTGGGAGGCGGTAAGGTGATTCTGGGTCTGGAGGAAGGTCTGAAGGGCATGTGTGTGGGCGAGAGGAGAGAGGTGGTGATTCCTCCACACTGGGCTCACGGTGAAGATGGAGGTGAGTTTCAGGAACTAGTGGACGGTTTTAATAAATTTTTCAGAAAATAATAACTGTAGATTAACAATTAGTCAGTCTAATTCAAGATGGCCGCCACAGCTGACATTAACAAACTCAAAAATGAAAGTCATTGTTAGCAATGATGCTAACATCACTTCACTCATGTCTCGCGGCATGCCCACTTTGTTGGCATTTTTCAAATTTGCCTACCGTAGTTACACTTCAACATCTTTCATGATACAGATTGATTGACAGATGTTTTGCCCCGCCCCTTGATTTGCTGCTTATTTGGTCTAATTTTGTTTAGCTCAGGGTCACCTCAAGGCTACAGGCTTTAGCCAATGAGGGTGGATTTACAATAACGTGACTCGAGCACGAATGTATGTGGGCGTGGCTTGGTGCAGACTGAGTACGATGATGAGCAGGATAAATTTAGGAGGTTGGAAGGAAGAGGTTGGGGGTGAATAGACCAAAGGATATTTAAATCCAGCAAAAGGAAAAGTGGCAACACCGAAGTTTTTCCTGTAAAAGACTGGCTAATGACAAATGTAGCTAACAAATCACTTCTGCTTTTCATGTTTACTGTTTTGAGAGGACACAGCTTGGACCCAACCTGTGTCCGATTGGGGTACATGTATTGTTGCACCCCTATATATTATATGTTAGCCCTCCATACAAATGTCACCAACCAGCCTCCACTGCTCTTAGCACGAACACATTTTCTGAGATCTTCTAATTAAGCATGACATAACGAGCAGAACATTTACAGATGACTTCAGTGTAAAAATGCATTCTTAAAGGAATCGTCAGGCCTGTAATTAAATCACGTTTTGTTGCGTTCAGCTGAAGGGGTTCCCAGAAGTGCCGTGCTCCTGTTTGAGCTGGAGCTGGTGGAGCTGCAGAAGGGGGTCCCTGAAGGCTACATGTTTGTCTGGACAGGAGAAAGCCCCGACCCCCTCTTTGATGCTCTGGACCTCAACAAGGACAAAGAAGTCCCTCTAGAAGAGGTCAGTACACACAGCTGAATTGTTCTTTTTTTTGTTTTTGTTTTTATGATTTGTGTTCCACAGTTTTCAGAGTTCATCAGGCTGCAGGTTAAAGAGGGCAAAGGTCGAATCAGGCCCGGGGTGGACGTCGACGCTGTCACTAAAGACATGTTCGATAATCAGGACCAGAATAAAGATGGGAGAATTACAGAGGACGAGCTGACGCTGAAGGAGGATAAAGAGTCTAAAGAAGTGAGGCGAGACGAGCTCTGAACAGTGAGAACAGAAACTATGGAGATGTTTTTATGGCAGCTGAAATTCAGGAGATGAAATGTGAAGATGTGGAAGAATGGCCCTGAACTTTGCTCTGATCCATTCAGTCAAAAACCACTTTACCTAACATGGTTTTTAAAGGGCGTTTGTACTTTATTTTCTAAGTGTTCTCAGCACTTTACTCCTAAAACAGCTTCAGGATTCACATGTTAAATTTGCTGTTCAATGCAGAACAAAACCAACTTGTCAATCTTTATCATGTGTGTATTTTGTACAGAAAAGTGTTTTAAAAAGAATATAAATCCACAGTAAAAGACAACAATATTTTATTTATGAACAGATGACTAAAAGGGACAGTTTATGAATATAAAATCTATATTTTGTCTCAAAGTTTACCTTTTTAATATAGAAATAATTGAAAACCAGTAGTTGTACATTTGGTACGACTATCATAGAAACATGTATTTCCATCTTGTAATAAGAAATAAACATTTATAACAAATGTCGACCAAGTCACTTTACTTTTGAAAACATGGAGTCACAGATCAACAACAGCTGAAATGCTTTGGGGTGTAGAAAAAATATAGTAGGTCCTTTAATTCAACTCAAAACATTTTCTTATTAAATCTGATAATAAAACCTGAGGGCCTACTCAGCTGATGGTGAGGACAACACGCAGCTCACTTGTTACCAGTCAGATAGAGAACGATGGCGTTAGGAACGTCCATCGTTTCATCTTTTACCAACACGATGTCATAGGCGTCCAGGTAGGTCTGCTTTCTTTCCTCCACCTGAAAACAAGAAGGAAGATGCTGCTGCTGTAATAAAACCATCACAACTAACAGGACTGAAGAGGATGAGGACCTCCGAGCAAAAAAAAAAAAAAATTACATTTCCCTCAGAATTAAAAAAATGTCAGTATTGTGATTTTTTTTCTCTGAGTTCCGAGATTAAAGTCACAGTTCTGACTTTTTTCTCTGAACTCTTTTTCCTGAGCTCTGACATTAATCTCAGAATTCAGATTTTTTTTTTTTTTACAAAATTATGACTTCTCAGAATTCTGACTTCTCAAATAAGTTTTTTTTCCTCAGAATTAGGAAAGTCAAGTAACAATTCCATATTTTTTCTCAGAATTCTGTCTTTAATCATAGAATTCTGACTTCTTTTTCTAATAAGAAAAATTCACAATTCAGACTTTTCTCAGAACTCTCACTTTTCTCACAAATATGAAAGTCAAGTCACAATTCTGTCTTTTTCCCCCTCATTAAGAAAAAGTCACAATTCACTTTTTCCTCAGAATTCAAATTTTTCCTCATAATTTTGACTTTAATCTCATATTTCTCATTTTCCCCACATAATTAGAAAAAATGTCAGAATTCTGGCTTTTTCTCAGAATTCCAACGTTTTTTTCTCGAACAAGTTTATTTAATTGACATGACGCTCAAGCGAAGATCGCTCCGCCCACGCGAAAGCGGAGTTCAGGTAGCCTGTACCTCCGACAACAAACACGGATGTATTGGCGGTGGAAGTGAAAGTTGCAGCGTTACCTGAAACATTTGGTGAGCCATTTTTGCCTTATGAACCATCTTTAAGGCAAAGAAGACAGGCTAGAAAATTTGCAATCGAGTCGTATATCAGGTCT
>JARVGW010000194.1:19520182-19537336 GCA_031762495.1 Anablepsoides rubrolineatus
CTAGACGCTCTGAGTAACGCGTGTTGGAATTGCACATTCCCCACTGACAACGTTTAACCATTTTTTATGATTTTTTTACAACTAATCGCTATGACCGCAATGCGTCCTCAATGATAAACCCTGACTGTATTGTCAGGGGTAAAGGAGGTTTCACTTCTCCAGGTAGGGGGCGTTTCACTTATTGACAAAATGCAGCTGCTGATTGGTCAGTTGCTGACAAACCCACACGATTGATTGACAGGTCGCGTCATGTCAATTAGGAAAGTCAAGTCACAATTCTCTTTTTTTCTAAGAATTTTCACTCTAACCTTAGAATTTACTTTTTTTTTCATAATTAATAAAAAGTCACAATTTAGACTTTTTTTCAGAATTCTCACTTTTTTCCTAAGAACTGAGATTAAAGTCAGAACTCATGAAAAAATAATGTTTTTTGCTCTGTAGCTGTAATCCTTATCTGTACTTTACCTTACCTTGTCATTAAGGAACCCGATCTTGAGGATGTTCTGCATATCCTGAACTCCATCAGCCATGTTCAGATCTCCGATGGAGTCTCCGAGCAGCAGCACGTTGGGGCGCGTCCGTAACTCCTGGAAGTGGCCGGTGTTCAGCAGCGCGCCTTCCCTTTTATTGAAGACGTGGATCAACTCTCCCTTGAAAGCCCTCAACACGCCCTGTCCGAACACACAAAGCCTGATTGTCAATCAAATCCCTGGCTTTTGTCAGGAAATTAGAATACGTGGTGTGTGGCGACTCACAGACTCATCAAAGTCCATGTAGTTGGAGAAGATTTTGACGTTGGAGTGGAAGACGTTAAAATGTCGAATCACCTCTTCCAGGACGTCTCCGATTCCAGCAGAGAAGATGAGCAGAGGGACGTCGTGCTCATGCAGGTGGTTGAAGAAGAACTCAAAGCCGTCCCTGTTCAACCATCCAAACAGAATGTTCTAGCGTCACAAACTGCTCCCAGTAATCAAACATCGAGACTTTCTACCTGTGAGATGTTCTGACCTCAGCCTGGCTTCAGACTCATGCACCGCCTCAGCCAACTGGTCTTTTCTGACTTTCTGCTCCACCAGGAGGTCGTGAGCTTTGGTCCACCTGTGACATAAATCCATAAACACTTCCTAAAACACGGAGTTTAAAAGCAACAACAGATCAAATCTTGAGTATTTTAGGCTAAACACCCACCACTCCACCATTAAAGGCAGCTTCTCTTCCACAGACAGTGATGTGTCGATCTCTAAGGGATAATAGGTCTTAAGGAGGTCTGCTAGCTGAGGAACACAGAGAAAACTAATGATAATTACCTGATCAGAGAACCTTTTAATGGACAACATAGTGTTAACATGTAAAACAGGATTTTTAAAAACAAGTTGTAGACCCCAGGTACAAAAATTGTAACTAAAATCAAACAAAGACACAAAATAGGAATCCTTCAAAGGTGGTTTTTCTTTACATCTGCAAAAGAACCTGTTTGCATTTCTCATATCGACCACTAGATGGCAGACAGAACCAGTGAAACACAATAAAAAAAGGTGCAAATTACAGCATAAAACATAAGAAAATTGAAAGTTTGAAAACTGGTAGGTCAGACTTTTTAAAGATCAGTTATCTGTGCACCCCTAATGTCAAAGACTCAAGTCAAACTTTGTTCAGAGCCAAAATTGAGAGACACTTTTTACTTGAAATAACATCTTAACATTAAGTGTTGTTGCAGTTTACTAAATAAAAATAGTTCAACCAGTGAAAAAACTGCCTCTGCTTTTTTAAAAAAAGTCTTTCCTACCTTTTGTTTGCATTCACTGGAGATGGCCCTGCTGTTGTCAAGAATATCTGCAAAACAGAGTAAACATTTCCAAATGTTAAATCTAAACAAGCTAAATGTTTCCGTGAACAACTTAAACCGGTTTGCTTACTGTGGCAGGTGGGACATCGTTTTCCATTGTAAGAAAACCTGGTTAGGGTCATGTCAAAATCTGAGATCACCTGAATAAAACAGGATAATTAAATTAGATTGTGTTGTGTGAGGAGTTTTGTGTTTATTGGAGTTCCAGGGAAGATACCTGCAGTTTGTTGGAACCAGCCTCTGAGATGGACTGCAGGACCTTTTGGACCCTCTGAGGATCCTTCATACACACCGAGGGATTGGACAACTCTGGAATCTGTGGAAGGTAAAACGACAAAAATAGGCCGACACTTTTTAACACTTCCATTAAACAAGCTATCTACTTCTTTACAACATACACTAAGCTAAAACATTTTAAATATATAGCTTTAAATGTTTTCATCGTACAACTTCCTGAACTGTCAGTAAGTTGGTGGTGAGTTAGCGTTAGCTTAAAACATTTTCGCGTGCGACAAGTAAACTAGCTCGTTCCTGTAAAGTTAACGTGTTTGCAATTCTTCTAAAAGATAACAGGAGGATGTTACCATTTTTCTAAAGAAAGCAGTGATGATTGTTACCATTTTTCTAATTAAAAAAGAAGTGATGTGCTGCTGCGCCGGTTCTTCTTCTTCTTGTGGAATTAAATGGCGGCTGGCAAAATATGGGTGCGCATTAGCGCCCCCTACTGGTTAGTGTGGTTAATAATGGTGTAATTTCTAAATTGTGGAGTTTTTTTGGCCTTCACTGTTGAAAAATGTGTGGAAATTTTATCAGTTTATTCATATATGATTTCACTTTTGATATATAACAAAATGAGAGATGTTTCTTTTAAAATGGTACACAGAATTTTAGTACAAGCTGAAAAGCATTGCAGGGGAGAGGGATGCCTGGGTTTTCTCTTCTACACCCAACTATTTTATTTTTCCAATATAAGCTATTTAAATTCATTCTGAGGTATTAGTTATTGCATTGTGAGTCAAAATTGTAAGCCTATGTATGAAGTGTGTTTTCCTTTTACTTTGGAGGCTTGTAAGCCCACTTTGGTTTCATTTTTATAGTACAAACAAAAAGAAAAACATGCCTAAACATAACCACCGCTAATGTTGCAGCTATTTAATTTTTATTTCAAAATGCGGTAAATAGAGGTAAAATATGACCTTTAGAACACGTAATGAGTTGTGCGATCACATAATTCTCCCATGATTGTCATGCTGTAATACATTTTTCCTGCATCGCTTTGAGAAATTCAGTAGGGGAAGGAATGTGTGTTGAAACATGTTTTCACACAGGTCCAATAAACCTCAGCAATGTGCAGTTCATCAAGCAATAACACACACACACGTGCGTGTCTCTTACAAAACATCTTTAATTGCAAGTGCTGACTTTATTATTTCTTACATCCATTATTAAGGACACAACGTCAGACTATCACATGCAAAGCAAATACATAGCTTATTTCAGTTAATGTTTGCAGTGCTGTTTATGTTGGTCATAAAGTGGAAATGAATATCATTTCTGTAACCTTAAGAAGCTCTGCAAAGACCGCTGGAATTTCTGAATGTCAGTCACAACAAATTCATAATAATCCCTGTTTGATTTGCTCAAATTATTCCTTTTTTTAATTTTATTTTCATTCTGTCTCGAGTCTCTTTGGTGGAGAACAGATCAAGATCACTCGACTGGAAGTGAAGCACAATAAAACAGGGTTTTTACGAGACGTTTATGCTCGAAGCGATTTGGCCCATATTGATAACACCGCGCTTGTTCAAAGTTTGAAACCCATGTGCTGGAAGTTGTTTTTTATAAAAAAAGAAGGAAAAAGGAAGAAAGAAAAAACATTTCCTGAATACAATCACTTTGTCTGATATGAAGCAAAATCAAGGTGCAGTGGCAAAATAATGCCTCTTTAAGACTTTATAAACATTTATAGATGGTAAAAAGTGCCGTTCCAATGAAACCTTTGCTATTCTTTACAGAGCAATACCTGAACCCTGTGCAAACACAATTCACCCCCCCAAACAATCACACATATAGTTTCTAGATCTCCTCAAATGAACAGGAATGCATCGATAGTCTTCAAAAGTGCAAAAGAGAGGAATGATTGAGCCATTGCCGTTGATTTGGTACTTACTGCAGAATATCATCTTTAAACGCAACAAACAGAAATAATATCATTAAATCTGGCCATGTCTTTTGTGGGTCTTCAGAAATCTAGAGTAACAAAGTACACAAAGAACAAAAGGGACCAAAAACAAAACCCACTACAGCTGTTAAGGGTCTACAAATGGATTATTTCTGGACCATTCTAAACACCTAACTCACATTAGATGTTGAAGCTGTAAAGCAACAAGCGGAGGCTAATAGTACTGTTTTAAGTGAAGTAAATTATGGTTTTTAAACCAGGGTTACACTTCCATGGAGGGATTGTCACAGTGTTACAATGGAATGATGAGACTTTGTTAAAAATGCAGGAATGCAGGAATTACTGAGATCACGTATCCTTACCAGAACAAACAACGGAATGTAAAATATCAATATAAATGTATACATATACAGATTTAAACTATTTATGTACAAATAGATAACCAGCATCTGAATCAACATCAATGACTTAAGTATTTTCAGATTTGGCTGCTGTATAACACTCTTATTCACATGTTTTAAGTATGCCGCAGACTAATACCTGGTCAGTGCACACCTGCCCAGATGTTTCATGGCTTTTCACACGTTAGTGATTAACACGGGAGCTGCTGCCACACGGTTTAGATGAATAAACTCTAGTACAAAGCAACACGAGACCCACTGCAGGTGTTTCATGTATGGACAGGTGGAGGGAAAATGGCGGTTGGCGGTAAAATCTCCGGACAGAGCTGCGCAGCTTCCTCGACGACACGTTGTTCAGCACTCTATCTGCGACTGGAGCTGCCGGCGCAAGGTGAGGGTGCGCCGGTGGAGCTGCTGCATCTGCTGCATGCGGTCTCGCTGGCGGGCCAGGTTCTGGGGCATGGGGTACCGCTGGCAGCCGTACAGGAAGCGGTAGGGGATGCGCACGTGGCAGGCCGTCGCCCGGCAGCGGGGCTGAGGCATGGGCGGCAGGAGCATCCAGCGCTTCCGCTCGGCGCAGTAGCGGTACGCCTCCTTGCGGTACTGCTTGTCCACGTCGTCGCTGTTCTTCCAGCCGCCGATGATGAAGACGTCCTCGTCGAAGTGGCAGATGGCGGCGCCCTCGATGCTGGTCACCTCCGGCGGCAGGCTCTCCAGGATCTCGTCGGAGATGCGCGCGCTGATCTTCTGCCGGGCTACTTCGTCTCTAACCGTGTAATTCTTGGGGCAGCAGGACGCCGTGTGGTAGAAGTTAGTCGAAGCCACCGCCATTTGAAAGACGCAGTAGTTGTCGATAAGTGGCAGGGAGTCGACGTCCTGCCACTGGCGGCTCTCTGTGTCGTAGCGAGTGGTCACCGTCTTCAGTCCATCCTCGTTATCCGTATCGACAGGCGTGCGAGCCGTGACGTACACGTACCGATCCTCCACGCTCACCGCCTTCACGTCTCGCAGGATCTTGGGAGCCGATTCCAGATTGTGCCACTTGTCCTGCTCGGGCTCGTACACGCTAACGTCTTTGAAGCCCGGACTGAAGTTGCCGTGACCGCCGATGCTGTACAAGATGTCCTTGATGCAAGTTAGGCCGAACGAGTGCTTGCGTGTGGTCAGGTTGCTGACCTGCTCCCAGGTGTTGCGGTTAGGGTTGTAGCGTTCCACCGTCTTTGCGAAGCCCGGTTCCATCGAACCCGCCACGTAGACGTGGGACTCCGTGGTGGCGATGGCGTGGCCGTCCAGGTGGTTGTGGATGTGGGGCAGGTTGACCCACCGGTCCTCGTAAATGAAGTAGCCGACACACTCGCTCAGGTAGTCGCCTCCCTCAGACACCCCTCCCACCACCATGATGACGTCCATATTCTGGCCAAAGCGAGGCTGGAAGGAGGCCATGTGCGAAGACCACAACTCCATATCTGTCGACTTGAGGTTTTCGAAGCGGATAGCGTGACCCTCTACGGCCTCCGACACCAGCCGGAGGCAGGCCTCGTTGGACGATACCAGGCGTTCATTTTTCACCACCCTGGTCAGGTAGGTGGGCTTGATCTGGGGCAGCCTGAGGAGACGGAACAGCTCCTCGAAGTAGCGGCTCCGCTCCTCCAGGTTCTTCTGCACCCACTTCACCACGGCCTCGAACAGCACCTCCTCCGAGTCCACCGTGATCTCCGCGTCCGACAGCCAGTCACGGACCAGGTGGAAGGGCAGCGTGTAGAACTCCTCGTCCTGGATGACCTTGTGGAAGTTGCGCCGAATCATGTCTGCAGCTCGTAAAGCCAGCTGGTCCAGGGTGTACATGTGAGCCAGACTGTGGACTGCCACACAGTTAGTCAGGCTCAGCTTCTTCTTGAGGAACTCACCACAGAAATCTTTCAGCTGCAGAAGCAGGAACCTAACAAAGTACACAAAAAAGACATAATAAATAAAAGAAAATTAACACTTTGAGTTAACTAGATATGTTAATGACTTGAAACATCTAACAATGTGTTGAATCTGTGCAGGGGGCTTGAAATCTCAAGACTATCAAGGCATCCTGGAGAGAAAAGTACTGCAGTGACAAATAGCTTGGCCTCGGTTCTCCAACCAGATAATGGCCCAAAAACACAACTAAAACACAGACTCTGAGAAAAACACTGAAGTTTGGAGAAGGCACCCCTCTAACCTGAGACAGCTGGAGCCAAAATACCTGTGGACAGGTGAACCATAATTTAAAAACAATGTGTTGTTTTCATTAGTTAATTATCAATAAAGTTAACTTAATGTTTTGTCCATTAGAATTCATTTTAGTGACAAATGTGTTTTCCTTCATTAAACAAAGGGTTACAAACTACATTTTCTGTAAAAACAACAGGACTCGTGCACGGTTTTTGTTTTCTATAATTGAAATTAGATTATACCTGTCTGCCAGCTCCAGTACTTCGTGTACATTACAGGTGCTAACGCGTATTTCCCCCGTGTACATGTACTGGATCACACCCTCCACCGTCTCCGGGTCCGGCCCCAGCTCCGAGCTCCACTCCTTCATCTCCACCCGCCCGGTGAGCGACTCGGAGAACTGTCCTCCCAGCAGCGGGGTGAAATAATCGGTGGCAGCGGCCAGGACGGACCGGTGGGCTGAAAACTCGCAGCTCTGGACGTTCCCGGTCGCCGCCCCGCTGCTGAAGGCCAGCGTCACGTCGCAGAACAAGCCCTGCTTCCTCTGCTCGTTCTGCCGCCGAGACAGCTCCGAGCAGTGGGAGGAGGAGGTGAAGTCCTCGGCCTCTTCCGCGTCGCCATCCCCGGCCAGCGCGCTGGGTGTGCTGGTTCCGCTGCCGCCGCCGCCGCTGCACCTGGCGGAGTCCTCCGGGTTGGGGGCCGCTGCTGCCATTCTGCTACCCGAACTGGAGGTGAGCGGAGGTGGGAGATGAAGCAAACTAGCGAGGGAAAGGAGGCGACATACGCAGCCACACATACATGGAGGCCAGGAGGAGAACGACAGTGAAGAAGAAGAAGAGTCGCTGTAACGTCACTTCCGTCATTTGAAAAAAAGAAAAATGCAAAAAAAGAAAACAGAACACAAATATTTTTTTATTTTCTTCGCTAAACTTAAAATACTTTTGTTTGTAATGTTATGGTGATAAAATCTGTTTTTTTATTTTTGTAAAAGACACAAAAAGGATCTCTGACATGCGCAGTAGGGTCAAGCAGACGCAGTAGTGATTTGTTTTGTCTGATTTTCACATATACACACACATATATATAGACACGCACTTCTTTACTTCATTTGAAAAAGTGTAGTTTAGATTTCTTTTTGGAACTTATATTTTATCATTATATAATGTATGCACTGGATCTTTGCTTATTTCATTATTTTGTTTTACAAGGTACTGAAGTTTCATAAAATTGCTTTTCAACTTTTTTTTTCTTTAACTCCTTCTGTGAATATGTATCATGTATGTATCATTGTGTATCATTTACATTATGAGGGCTGTCTTTGTTCCATTTCAATAGTTAAACCTTAAAGAAAAAACATTTTACTGAATAAGTTTATATATTAACTAAATGCTAGAGTGGATAGCAAACAAGGTTATGCCGTTTTATTTTATCCAAGAAATTTAGTTTCAAGAACTTTTAAACTTGTTTGCCATAATAAGTTATGAGTACAATTATTAATGCAATTTAGTCAGCAGATATACAGATTTGTTGCATGCATTAAAATCTAAATATCACACAAGGCAGCAGGTGACAGAAAAGAGAGAATTTACACAGTATAAATGTTTAACATTTATCATATTTATTTCACCTCATTTATAGTTGTAAACATACAACGCATTGGCACAGAAGCACATTTAGTTCACAAGGGAACAGTTAAAATTTTATTTAGAGACAAAAGCAACAGCTTTTCTGCACAGATGACACCGGACACACTACCTTGCTATTAATCTAATATGAAATGAAATAGTCTCTAAACTCAAATACAAGGTAAAAAAAAAAATGCAAAGATTCCCTGTTAATGCTAAAATGATTCAAAATGCTGTGCATATGGTTCAACTTGTAATCAAACTCATAATATGCTCAACTTATGCAAAAAAAAAACATAATTACAGCAAACGACAGTGGGCAGAAAGTTTGGCCCAAAATGTTAAACATTTCAGTTTTGATACCTCATTAAAAGCATCACAGAAAAACAATAATACTCTATTAATTATTATTAGTTTTTGTATTAATGCACTGACACAGGTGGAAAGCTCTGCTCTGCGGATGATTCTGGTTTGATCTGGTATTGCACTATGAGATCACATTTTGTTTAAAAAAAAAACAACGACAGTGATGAGAGCAGAACATCGACAACAGACTGAAACACAGACACACATGCTCAGCAAATATAATTTTATATTTGGAGATAAATAACAGCACTTTGTTTATGGTGGCAGAGAGTTGTGATCAGCAGTTAAATCATCCCAACAAATATTTACCCACAGCATAGACTGGCTTTCAGGATGAAAAATAGACAATTTACAGCTATAATATTTGTAACATCTTCTCTTCATAATGTCACTAGTTTTTTTGTTTTAAGTGGCAAATCACAGTGAGTGTTTGGGAACTGATGGATCAGCTTTTATTACATAGACATGTGCTCTGGAAGCACATAAGAGATGTCATCCCAGGGGTGGCGATACAGACCCTGCTTCAGCCTCTTCTGGTCCAGGTAGTGTCCTGAGGAGACAAAATTAATGGATCTGTTTTAAGAGCAAGCCAAGATTTGATATACCGGTAATTGGAAATAAATCTGATTAGATTTGTATTTTGGTTTTAAATGGTGAAATGAGATGATTTTGCTGTGAACTGGCATCATATGAATAAACTGAACCAAACAGAAAAAAACTCACCAATAAACCCCATGCTACGACCCAGGACAAAGATGCCATTCAAGGCACCGACTTCCACGAACTCATCAGCCTCGTCCCTGTGTGACAGAAAAACAAAAAGTGATATACGACCTGGATGAGAGGAACTTTAGATTTGAGCACAAGAACTTATCACTGCTCCCTTTCTGACCGTGTGAATCCATCACAAGTCCTGAGTAAGTCCACGAAGGCCACACCGATGAGGCCATCCACATTCAAGATCAGGTTTGGTTTCTTCTCGGCGGAGAGAACAAAAAGGTCAGGTGACGAAATAAACGAGTGAAGATCTTGGGTTGGAGCAGAAAAAAAGGCTCAGATTCTTACTTTGGAGGTGGTGATCTTCTCCACTTCTAAAGCATAGTCCAACAGCTGGGAGGAAGGAAAGTTCTGCTTCACAAAGTCCTTCAAGATCTGAACTCTCATGTCTGGATTATTAATCTAAGGAAGCAAAGACAATGACTTTATTTTATTTCTGCAGGTTTTGTTCTCTACAGCAGCATTTTCAGAAAAGTGCTTATTTCTTGTTTCGCAGGTGTTGCAAAAACTAACCGACTTGACCCGGTGTCCTATGCCCATAATCAACCTGCCGTCCTTCTTCATCTTGTTGACAAACTCCATGGGCAGCATGCCGCTGTCAAACGCATGGCTGAACTGCTTTGCTGCTGCGTCCAGGGCTCCTCCAAAGCGGTCACCCTAAAGAAATGAAAGAGAAGTTGGCTCATGGTGGACTTCTGACAGCTACATGAAGACTTTAAAATAACAAATCAAAGTGTCTCACAATGGTGAGGAGGCCTGAGGTGAGGCTGGAGATCAGGTCTTTCCCAGCTCGGGCACAGACGATGGTGTTGTGAGCACCGGAAACGGCAGGGCCGTGATCTGCCGTCACCATCAAGCACATCTCAATGAACTGGCAGGCGTACTTGGGCAACCTGCACACAACAAAATGATCACAAATCCCTCTGGAGTGCTTGATACCAAAGATAAGGGATGAGTCTAACCTCCGCTGGAACCAAAGCAGACCCAGAGTTCCTCCCAGGCCTATTTCAGACCTGAAGACCTCAGTGATGGGCATCCCAGCATAGAGGAGCTCCTGACCTCTCTCATCACAGATGCTGGTCATGAAGGAGGCCGGTTTACGGATCAGACCCAGCTCCTGCACAGCAGACCCCAGAAAAAATAGCCTCATTCAAAACTGCAGGACTTGGTGAATCCAGACCTTATATGGTAATTCTGTCGCAGATTATTTGATGTAATAGTTCAGAAAACTCAACAGGCTGAAAACTATGACCCAAACAGAATATAAAGATATCTTAGCAGCACCAGCAGAAACTAAATTAATCTTTTCTGCACTCCTAGACAATAAAATGTATTTAACAGTTAAATAGTGAATTTTGCATATGTCATGTCCCCTTTAGGCAAAAATGTAAAAATAATCTGAAGTATTTTTATTAGTTTTAAAATAATTTAAAGAAATATCTCAACACTGAAACTGATTTTTTTAAATAGGTAATCAATAAAATATCTTTCTTTTAATAATGTGTTGGAGGGGATGTTTTTTCTTAGCTTCGTAAGTGTTGAATGTTTTATTTATTGTTGATGTTTGTTTATTGTCTGGAGGGTATACAGATGTAAATTAAGGTGCGATGCATCTAATCTTTTTATATTTAAGTTTTAATTGAACACTGTCCTGATTAAATCAAATGAATGACTCCTGATTTTTCTTTTCTAAAACCGATAAAAGTTATCAAACAAAAGTACAATGAACTGGTTAAAAACATTCCAGTAAAACCGCTGAGTTCTGAACATACTAAAAGTGTTATTAACCAGATAAAATAATTATATTTTATAGAACTTGGGACTAAACAAATATCTGCAAAATTTAGTAAAGCAGTCATAGGTCTGGTAGGACAGCTGTACAAACATCCATGTGTTTGTTTTGGCACAATTTTTATTACATTTCTGATGCAACCCTAACCATAAACAAAGCTCTCTACCAATGACTGCTTCTTTTTAATATTTATCACATGATCGACTCACTCGTGCCCAGGAGTAATCCATTGGTACGGTGGGAGGCGGCACCTCTTCAGCTGGCTGAATGACTCCTTTGGCAACAAGATCGTCAAACACAGATCTACAGAGAGGAAAAATCACACAATCAGCTTTGTAAACTAAAACAAAACAGTAAGTTTACCAACATGTCCTGCAGATTATTCTACTTGGATGATAAAATACAGGAATGTTTGTGACCGGGCACTGACTTGATAATCTCTCCCAGCTCATCAAAGCTCTTGGGGACAAACGCTCCAGCTTCTTTTAGAGCTTTGTTCTTGGCTACTGCCGTCTCAGAAGCCTGGTTGGCACAAGCTCCTGCGTGGCCGAATTGCACCTGAAGAGGAAAAACAAGTACAAAATAAAATGTAGCTACTTTCTTTAGTGTCTCAGAGGTTTAATACATCAATCTTACCTCTGAGGAGAACATGGTGGCACAAGTGCCAATACACCAGCACACTACAGGCTTTGTGATTCTGCCCTGTTTAATAGCCTGGCAGATCTTGTATTCCTCTGTGCCTCCAATCTATAAGACATTTTGTTAGAAGACACATAAAAGTGGTTGTAACCAATAAAATCTGCGGAGTGCACAGCTTAAAGAGTCGTCCCACCTCTCCGAGCACAACAATCATCTTCACCGCTGGCGTGTCCTGGTAGCGCAGAACATGGTCAGTGAACACCGAGCCCGGGTATCTGCAGTGGAGTTCAGCGTTACACGGTAGCTCAACAGGCCTAAAGAGCCCACAAGTGATTACGCACCTGTCTCCGCCGATCGCCACGCCTTCAAAAACACCATCCGTAGTGCGGGAGATGATGTTGTTGAGCTCGTTGGACATGCCGCCCGAGCGGGACACGTAGGCCACGCTGCCTGGACGGTAAAGCTTGGAGGCCAGGATATTATCCAGCATGCCTCCCGTGTTGCCTATCTTAAAGCAGCCTGGCTTTATTCCTCCGACCTTCACAAAAACAGCCGCCGGAGTTTGCTACGACAGGACAGAAACAGCCAGCACATAATGGGATGAGAATGGAAGCCGAACTTACAGTTGCCGGTCCGATGATGGTGACACCCTTCTCATCTGCAACTTTAATGATCTTCCTGGTGTGAGCTTCGGGGATTCCCTCAGCAATGATGGCAATGGTCCGAATCTGGAAGCAGTTTTAATTACCGAATGATATCCATCTTTTAATCAAATGATGCAGGAGGCGGCGTTTACCTGTGGGTACTGCATGGTCTCCATGGTGCTTTCAAAGGCTGAACGCAAGGAGGCGAAGCTGATGAGCACGTCCACGTCAGGATGCTTCTTCATGGCGTCACTCATGTTTTTATACACAGGGAGGAGGATCTCTTTGTGTCCCCAGTAGAATTTCTGTTTGTGGTCTCCACTGCAGACAGAACCGGGCGGAAGAACCTCCATGAGTGAAATTACACCATCAACAGAGCAAAGTCAAGAAGAAATCTATAAAAGGAACATACGTAAACGGGTAGATCATCGCTGAAACAGATGGATCGTCTCTGGAACAGACATAATCGAAGTCCAGCATCCCCTGAACGGCCCGGGTCTGCATCCCCCACACTAAGGCCTTCGTGTGTTTAGTGAAGAGGGTCGTTGCCTTCGCTGGTGTGAGAAAACCAAACATTTAGACACAGAAATGTCGCACAAAACTGGATGATTTGTACAATTTGAATGATTAAACAAGCCTTTTCTGTCATACAGCAGATATATCAACACAAAAACCTAAAACAGTAGGTAAAGATGTGAGACTGAATTTAAGAACAGGCTTTTATTTTGAAATGCAACTTCTTTTTGCTGTCCAAAGAGGGAGCTGTAATGCCTAAGCTCAACCTTGGAAGACCACAAGGCTTACCTGCTGTGTCAAAATAAAAGTCAGTGCAATCGTGTGTGTATGAGGTCATTTTTGGTGAGGACTCGTTCCTTAAGGGCACAAAAACCTGGTCCCCATTGGAGGACATACCATTGGTGGGTCAGGGGTTTGATTTAGGACTAATGTGAGAATTAAGTTTAAGCTAGGTTTAGGGTTACAATGTTTGGTAAAGGTTAGGTTTAGGGTAAGGAGTCAGGGTTAGGCTGTAGAAATGACCAGTAAATGAATGGAAATCAATGCAAAGTCCCCATGTGGATTGAAGAACAAACGTGTGTGTGTGTGTGTGTGTGTGTGTGTGTGAGTGTTTTCTCACCAACAGGAGCTCCAGTTTTAATCTTTTTAGTTGGTGAGGCCTCGACTCTAGCTTTGTTTTCAGAAGAAGGGGTTTTTCTCCTGGATGATGGAGTCTGGAAACAATTAAAAAACTGAGAGCAGATTTGAACACATGACCTGGTTTCAGAGTAAAACCTGGAATGACAGCAGGGCTTCAGGTTATGTTTCTGAAACATCACCTGCGCAACAAGTTTCATTGTTTTATATCTTTTGTTCCATCATAAAAAAAGCTTTCATTCCAGACTGTGTATGTTAGCAGGAAAAACAAGATTCCATTATCTTACTATAAAATACTGTTGTAGATTTGAGGAATCATGAACACTTTGCTAAAATCCTTCAGAGTGCACATTTTTAATGGATGCCTCGGGGGTTTCTGCATCGCACGACTGACTGGACTCCAGACTATGAGTGAGAGCGATGTCTGAACACAAAAGAGCTACTGGGCTTCTGATAATCTGATTCACTGAAAACAATGAGACAGCAGGAGCGAAAGCAGCTCTGCACCACTTGTAGAGCCAACAACATCGTAACAAACCACGTCACCATGTTGGGTCTGTGCAGATCGTACCGACGTGCCGCTGCTGGAGTTCAGGAGGAAGTTGGCCGTGTGGGCAGCGACGGGGGGCTGGGTGGGGATGGGCCTGTGACCTAGAGCCATGCCCACTATGGCAGTCATGTGGGTCTCTGTGCCAAAAACATGAATTGGGATCCCGGTGGTTTTTCCTGCAGCGGAAGGGTTTCAGAATTAATGGGGTGTGACAATCACGATCGAGTCAGACGAAATATACAAAAAAAACGATAAAAACAATAAACATACCAACTTCTCCCATCACTCGGAGACCTTCCTGGTAGTTGGGGCCACCACGGCGAACAAAAATTGAGACTTCATGCTCCTTCAAGGGGGCCTGGTAGTCTTTGATCGCTCGAACGATCCCCTGCAACAGAGACAAAAAAGAAAAAAACAAGTAGTAAATGCAGGTATGCTTTTAGTATACTAATTCTAAACTAAAAAACAAAACAAAACAAAACAAGGAGTATACTTCCAGTTGACTTTTTATGTACTTATCTGAGCTATACTTAACCAAGTTTATCTTACCATATACTTTTCTTGTACTAAAAGAAGTATTTTTAGTCTATACAAATGTTTGACCTTTTGGCAAAGATAAACTTTACTAGTACACTGAAAGTACATTTTCACACAGACTGTATGTTTGTAGTATATTTCAAGATTTAACTAAAAATGTACATAAAAGATTACTTTCTGTATACTTCTGAGTATATTTTCATAAACTTATTGTGGGTAAACTCAGTCCTAGAAGTATACTTTCTAGTAAGAAGTATACTTTCTAGTAAACTGCTAGTATACTTATATTAGTGTACATCGCAAATAAAAGTAAACTTAGGGAAATGCACTTTTATATACTTTAGTATACTTAATGACATGTACTTAAAGTATACTTCTTTTTGGTAAGTTTAGAAACTTAAAAAGACATTATAACAGTAAACTTAAAGTATAACTTTATAAACTTAAGTCCCAATTTAGTACAGACAAGCTTTAATTTAGTATATTTCTAGTACACTACAAGTACATGGTGCCTAGTATACTTGTTAAAATGACTTCAAGTATACTACTTTTTACTAAGGGTAGCTATAATTAGCTAACCTTTTACTATTTGTACCTGTTAGCAAATGTAGTTTTTCTAGTTAAACTGACACTGATTGGTAATAATAATAATAATAATAATAATAATAATAATAATAATAATAATAATAATAATAATAATAATAATAATAATAATACATTTTATTTATAAAACTCCTTTCAGGACACCCAAGGACACTGTACAATAAAAAACAAACCAATATAATAACAGTATAATAATAATAATAATAATAATAATAATAATAATAATAATAATAATGTAGCACTGTACCTTGAATGTTGCTGCAACATTTGTGAAGTTTGCTATGCTTCCTCCAATGATCAAAACCTTTCCTGGAACAAAATATTAACATATATTTTTGTTTTAGAATCAAATAAAAGTTGAATTTAGGTTTTAAATGCAGGAGCGTGTTTGAGATTTCCCCACCGTCCGGGTGCTTCTCTCTCGTCATCAGGGACAGGATGGTCTTGGCGTAGTCGTAGGTCTGCTGTTCACTCGGTGCGCCTGAATACTCCCCGTAATTGGCCAGCTCGTTGACCCCGCCCAGGTCACAGATTGTGTCACTGTGAGGGTTTTCCCCCACAAAAACAAAAGAATTAAAACTTTTAAACAAATGGATTTGTTTTTGTTTATTTTTAAGTTTCCACTGCACAGCAAACTGATGAAACAAGTTAACGTTGCGTTCTGGGAGTAATTAGTCTCGGCTGATTTGTCTGGATGTCACGCTTTGCATCCTCGACAGACGGCACACCACCCAATCCTCCTGACTCTTACTGAAACAGCAGCATTTAAGCATCTAATTTAACAAACAGCTGATTGGGCACATTGTCTGCTCTTTCACTCTCCTCATGCTAGTTATGCTCTGTAGAAACCAGGGGTGTATAATAAAGTACATTTACGTTGTTACAGTAGTAAATTTTTGAGGATTTATAACCTAGTTATTTTTTTAAATCATAAATTTTACTTTAGATTTTGTTACATCTAGAACCTAAAAATTAAACTTTTAATTATTTACCTAAAAATGTAATGTCTTGTTGCACGCTACAAATTTAAATATGATCTGAACAAACCATGTAAGGAATTGTTTATGAACTCTAAACAATTAAATGTTGAATTGACTTTTTAATTAATTAATTTAGTCATTCATTTAATTTAAAAACAAAAAATACAAATCACAAAAAAATGAAAAAGCAAGATAAAAATTTAATCAAGTTAAGTCAACTGGTTCCACTAAACTGAGTTAAGCAAATGTAATGCAACTTGCAACAGACTAAAATATAAAATGTTCATAAATTTAGCTATTTTATTCAGTTTTCTCTTGTTATTGTGCTATGTTGGGGTACCTGTACACCACTGAGGCCCCTCCTCCGGCCACCATGGTCCAGATTCTGCCTCGAGGATTGAGCAGAGTCAGTTTGAGGCTGGCACCACTCTTTGCATCGAGGTCAGCGATGTAGGCCTCCTGGAAAACAGGAACGAACAGAATCGGATGCGGGTAGGTCTAATTGTTTGGACCAAAACAAGCATCAGTGGAAATGTTGACAGGTGATGCGACGCACATCGCTGGTTGTTTGTGACAGTCTGAGCCACAGCTGGTGGCTGAGGGTAAAAAAAAGAAGCTCCTAATCAAAGACCCCCCCTGTTGTCCCACATTCCCCCTCTTCACTCAGAGCCACCCAATTAGTCCAAACCTTCTGCTACACAGACAGACCGTCTCAGACGAGCTCCAACATCTGGCAGAACCAGAAAAAAAAAAAAATCACAAATATCTCACTGACAACCTTTATTAGTTTCTGTAAGTTTGAATGACCCATTATTAAACTGGTACTAGTCATGAATATTTAGATTATTTTATGTTGAA
>JARVGW010000194.1:19541732-19560427 GCA_031762495.1 Anablepsoides rubrolineatus
GGAGGCGTCCAGGAGGCATCCTAACCAGATGCCCGAGCCACCTCAACTGGCTCCTCTCGATGTGGAGGAGCAGCGGCAGTATATGTATATGTATATATTATTTTTTTTATTTTTTAGGTTGGGGGTGGGGGGTACACGCCCTGGAGGGCCACACGGGAGTTTGACACATGTGCTCTATTATCCTCACCTCAGGATAGGCTTCCCGGCCGAAGGGGGGAGGGAACTCCACATCCCCCCACTTGGATTTGCAGATGTAATCAGCTGTTGCATCAATCTTTGCCGCCATGTCCAGCACATAAACGCCATCTTTTGTGATCACTAACAGGAGGGAAAAAAACATCTTGAAGTTTATATTCAAACACTTATTGATGGATGTTTGCTTTATTTTTAATAGGTTTTGAACAGGATTTATATATATATATAAAAAAGGGAGGCACAGGTGATCCACAACCTCCCAGAAGGTGGTGCAGGGGGAGTGAAGATGAGGAGGAAAGTGGCAGGATTTCAAAGTAGCACTGCAGCCACAACAACACGAAACAGCTGCCAGAGAGCTTGTACTGGTACCTAATTACTCCATGCATTCATCAAACAGTGAGCGCATGAAATATTTAATCATTTCCTCCCTGGATGGTAAAAAAATGTGGCAGAATCTTGTGTTTTATTATGCACTGCTGTTTTCCTCTCCAGTTCCTCTTTGATGCCCTTTTTCCGATTTCATAACCTAATAACAAATGGATGATTTCTAGAATAAAGCGAGGATGCAAAAGTTGGTTTATGTTGTTGGAGATTTGAGTCGATGAAAACCTACCCAGAGGGTTGATCTCCAGGTATGTGAAGAAGAGGTCCTCGTACAGGTTGAAGAGTCCAACGATGAAGCTGGCCAAAACTCTGACAAAATAAATCAGGATTATGAAGCAGTGCAATCAGCCTTGGGACAACTTTTTTATAAATTACAAACTAAAATCATATTTCAGTCACTTTTAAAAACAGGAAAACATTTTCTTCCCAACTAAATATTGCAAAATTCTGCAAAACAAATAATTTGTATTTGTTCCTGCTTGTTTTGTCAAAGTGTAACAGATTGCATTTATTATTTGTGCTGACTCAGGTGATATTTATTTACTATAAGTAATACAGTGGAAGCCACAGAACACTCTGCTCAGACAGTAAATACAATTTATAAATGTAGTTTCACTTAAATATGATAAGATTGAAATGAAAAGAAAGATGTGCGACTCTAAATGTGCTCTAAATCATACAACAATATTTCATTTTAAATATTTTATGCAAACACTTTTTATAGTGATCTGCACAATGCTTTTCTGCAGACCCATTTATCCTGTAATAAATCAGAGCACGGTGAACCACAGCACACATTGCTAAAAGGTTTGTTCAGGATGAGCAGAACGACAAACAGCCCACCTGTAAATTAAACTGCAGGGACTTTCTGCAAGAGCAGAATAAATTTGATTTGTTTTCACCGTTGAATGTGACAATAAAAAAGACGTGGGGGAAGAGGCGAAGGTCAGTCTGGCTGTCAGTTTATCCGGCAGCTCTGAGACTTTGTAACCACGTCAGGACTCGCAGCCCGTGGAGAGAAACTGTAACAAAAAGAAAAAAAGCCTCCCTACTGTCAGCTTGTGATGGGAAGGCAGGACAAACTGGCCTCCTGTTTTCAGTCTGAAGTACGTGTTTGGATGGAGGAGGAGGAGGTGGGCAGAGTGATTTCTGGGGTCAATGTCAGCCAAGACGGCGAGCCTGGAAAAGACTCTGCTGTCACAAGAGCGGCGCTACAGGGATGGATGGGAGGGGGTCGGCAGAGGGCGAGTCGCTGGATCCTCCCTTATGAAAACTGATGGACGTGATCTGAATATTACAGCGTGTAAACCAATAAAATCAAAATTGGGGTGGGGCTGATTGAAGAGGAGAAAATGCAATTTGTTTAATGGAACCGTGTGGCCTCCCCTGGCACGAGACAGCTCTCACTTTGACTTGGATTTTTCTAGAACTTCTCAATTATACCTTTGTATAATGAATAATGTAGTTCTGAAGATGCACCGTCGATTTGTTGTTGTTGTTTTTTAATCAAACTTACGCCTTTTTATCATTCGGTGCCTTGCTCAGCAGCTCCTTCTTCACCTTCTCTTCGCTGATCTTTTCATCCACTCCAATCAGCAGCTTCTGTGCCTTGGCGTCAACGTCTCCGACATCCACCCCGCCCTCGTGGTGAAACAGCACGTAGTCTCCCTCCCGAGAGGCGTATACGCACACGTAGAACTCCTCAGCCTGAACAGTGGACCACGGGAACAAAACAAGTACAAAAAGCAATGAATCTGGATCGGACATTCACAACCCAAATCCAAACAAATGTCTGATTTAAAGTAGACATATCCTGCTTTTAAATCCTTCCTTTTCACATTTAAATCATTCAGTTGGGGTCTTTTTAATGTGGAACTGCAATGCTTTGGTCTGAATTCCATCTTATTCTAACTTTACCAGCCCATTTGTCACACGGTTTCTGATGTGTGTCTCAAAGCAGCTGGTTTTGTTACTGTTCCTTTAAGACGCTTCAAGCTCCGCCCCCTCCGGCTTCTAGACCGATCCACTCCGGCCTGAGAGAGGGGTTAGCATTTTCTAGCTTGCAGAATCATTTTATTTACAATTTAATTAAAAGATGTAAACAAGGGAAGCCTTATGTGATGGAGCCAGAGTCTGACCCAGAACCAAAGGAGAATTAAGACGAGGAAATTGTAGTTGGTAAGTCCAGACCTAATTTGGCAATTCCGTTGCAGATAATTTGACGTAATAGTTCAGGAAATGTTAGAGAAAACTGTACGGGGTGAAAAATCTGACCCAAACAGAATATAAAGATATCTTTGGAGCACCAGAAGAGACTAAATTTAAAATTTCTGCCCCCTAGAGACACCAGGTCCACAACAATATGCATTTACTAGCTAAGAAAATTGGATTTTGCATGATATAATTAGCATTTTAAACAGTGTTGTAAGAATTGCTAACACCACTATACTGTGAAAGAGAAATCTAAATGTAGTATAAATTAGGGCTGCAAGAAAATATCAATACAATGAAATGTCACAATATTTCATTTAGATTTTTAATTACATCTTGATGTACGTGAGAAAAAATGTGAAATACCAAAGTGTTCTTCTGATTGCATAAAAGTGAACTGAATTTAATCTGATTTTATGCATGTAATGTAGTGCTCTTTATACTGAGTTTTTAAATTAGAAACTTTTGGAGAAAAAAAGCCAACATATTGTGTTGCTTACAGTATCGCAATATTTACAGTATCATAATATCACATTATATCACATCGTGTGTCGTGATATGTATCATATATCAACAAATTCTTGGCAATTCACGGCCCTGACATGGATGCATAATGATTGATTTACCTGTTTGTGAGGAACAAATGGTTCAATGAGGAAGTTCTTGAGAACACCTTTGGCTTTTCCCACCTGTGAATCAACAAAAGCACCACTCTTAAAACTTTACTTCAAAAAAAATTTAAAAAAGAGTGATTTGGTACATTACAATTGTTTGAACCCCCATTTATTTTCAGTACACGCTACTGGGAGGAGGGGCAAATTATAATGACAAAAACACCAAAGTAGATCCAAATAAATTGACATTTCCAAAGGGATAAAAAGACTGCAGCTCCCCCGTGACATGGAAAGGAGACGCAGGTAAAGAAAATGAATGGATGAATAAAAAAAAGGAAAAGCTGTCATGTCGAGCTGCAGCTCATTTAGTGGAAGCTGTCACTGTTCCTCTGTTAAAGGCCAACAGAAAGGAAGTGGAACCAAGGACCAACAGACAGAAATGGAGAGAGAGAGACAGAGACAGAGACAGAGACAGAGACAGAGAGAAGGCTGGGAACAAAAAAGAAACACTACCTGATTAAAATGCTCACAAGAAGCTGAGCTTAAATGAGGTGACATTTAGAAAACACCATTTATGAGCTGAAGTATAGTCAATTACACAACGTTCTAATGAGGGTAATTTATCAGCTCAGCTGTGTTTCTCTCAGAGGATAAAAATACCGCCACAAAACAGCAACATTTGCTTCTATTTGCTGCCGCTGTAGCCGACAGTTTCCTCTAATCTGTGAGGAGCTACAGCCGTGCTGCTGCACCGCAAACGCTCCTCGTCTGTGTTTTATGAACCGCCGCGGTTCCTGAAGAACTCCCTGCTGGTTTATGAGGCTCAGCGGCGTCTCGGAGCAGCATTGATGGACCGAGCGTTTGATCAGCGGCGGTGCTCGCCTCGGCTGACTGGACTGATTTACTACCGGCGGACGAACACCGAGGTAAACAGCTATTGGGACAAGAGATGAATCTGGCAGGGAACGTGCACACAAAATAAAATAAAGAACTAGAACAACCCTAAAACTTTATAGAGAATAGAACATTTTGTAGTTAAAAATTGTTACAAAGGCACGAAGCGGGCCAAGCTTAGAAAGCAAAGTTTACATCGTTATACAGACCTGATGTATTTAATCTGAATTGACTCTTATAAAAACTCTCATCTATGATCCTTAAGGAGAGTTTCAGAAGAACTGGAAGAGTTAGGCCCAGCTACGCTCACGTGCAATAAAAACTACAAAAACATGTATTGGGAGGGTGATGGTCTGAGGTAGACTGAGTCGTACCATCGTCTCTCTCATGAGGCGGGGCTTGAGCCACTCTTTGACACCGTTCAGGTCCAGGTTGACGCCAACCAGACCCAGCTTCCCTCGTCGTTTGATCAGCTGGTCCGGCTTCACCACCAGTCTCTGCAGGAGGGAAACAGTATGTTGTCATTGATAAACCTAAAAGTTAGACTGAAAAAACCAACATAAATAAACAGGAGTGTGACTGATGAGTTAGCATAATTACATCCAAACCCCCCCCCCATCCACCCCTCGGTGTCCCCTCTTTTGTAAGTCAGATAAAAAGGAATGACTCACGACAGAGGAGCCATTACCATCTGGAGGCTCGCCAGCGAGCTAAAAGAAAAGGGCTGAGGGTGAAAGTTAATTTGATTTCCTCATCAATTCTACAGCAGCAAACATCTCTTAGGAGCCGTCCTCAGCATCCTCCTCCTACCTCCCTCATAAAAACCCTCCACCGAGAAAGAGACAAACAGAGAGGGGGACGTTTTGCCCTGCGAGAGGCATAATGAGGGAATTAAATTAGGTTTTATTTTACACTGAGCTGCGAGGAGCAGACGGTCAGAGAGGTAAAGATCTTCTTGCTTAAGATCCCAGTTTAGTTTAGATTTACTGATAAGGAAAGCAGGCGAGATGCTTTGTCTTATTGCTAACGTTTATCACACTTCTCTCTGCTTTTTCAGCTAAAATAACTCAAAGTGGTCTCTCTGCAACCAGTCCCTACAAACCTAATCAACTGAATCAAAGAATCGTCTTCATCCTCAGTCTCACCTCAGAGAGCAGCCACGGATGCTCCTGCGCCAGTCGCTCTAAGTCGGTCTCGGCGGTCACGTTGGCGTGGCGGAACTTGTTCTGGACCTGCGCCGAGGTGCAGATGTACCTGTACAGGAACTCCTTCCCCGTCTGCTCAGAGATGGCTTTGGCCGACATGACTGCAGAGACAGGGAGTGAAGAATTAGCACAAACACTATCTTAAATTTTTTGTTTTAGCTTTGTTTTCATAGTCTGCAACACGTAGCTTTGATGCCACCAGAGTACACAAGAATTTCATGTGATTGATCCCAGAGTTTGTGATTGGAAGCTAAACACACCTCCACACCACAAACATGAACATTTTATTGTGAAAAACATTAAAAACACACTGATTTAAAATAACAAAACTCTTTTTGTGCAGTTTGAAATGAAAGTAAAAGAAGGAAATTCAAAAACGCTATTAGCATCTATAAAGTTTACAGCTAAAGGGGTGGAGATGTGACCTTCACACTTTAGCCACGTGTTACTTCTGCATACTTTGTACTTTATTAACCTTTAAAATGTGCACCAACAGTGTTAGGTGTGCTTTTTTTCCAACTCTTGTACCTGGAACCAACAGGACAGCAATTTTAAAATGTGAGCTTTGTTTAAAATAGGATATAAAATATTACAGTTTCACTAACTACCACCTCTAAAACCTTGACGATTTTTTTTATTCACCCTCACAGGGATGGAGCACCTGCCGTCTATTTCTGGATGTTTCATTAAGCTGAAAGCCCTGATGTTGTCTCTGGCAGCCATTTCCTAAATGGATTGATGGGCCTGCCTTGGACCGCTTTCCCCATCGATCCTAGTTGTTGCTCCTGAGTCATCGCAGAGCTGCTTCGGGGCCGAGCAGATATGGTTTAATAACCCTCCAGGTTCCATTTATCTTCCCACTTTTTTGCGTAACAGACCTGTCAGAGAGGTCTGGAACGTCACTGGAACACAACCACAATTATAGGTCTAGCCTTTGTTAAATGAATGCATATCGCCCGTCGCCTTTGGTTCCAGAAATTTAGACTAACCTAGCCTATCCTGAGATATGATGGAGCTGACGCTGTTTTCCTCATGCAGCAGTCTAAGATGCAATGCTCAGAGTATGTGTTATTAATAAGTCTCAGCTACTACCACATCTAATTTCAGTTCAATATCTGTACAATTGAATGGATTATAGCCCTTTCTGTGCTTGATGATATCAAAAGGCCATGGCAGTCATCTTTAAATGAACTGACTCCAAAAATTAATCAGTTAGAAACACATCCAACGATTACCTTCTGAAATTTTAATTTAGATCTAATCAGTGATTCATTAGATATTTTGCTAACAAATCAAACTCACTCTTAACGCTTAGGTTTTATTCAAAGCTCTCACCCAAGCAATAAATAACACTTTAAGTTAGGGCTGAGTAAAAATCCCAGATTTCTTTCATCCCAAATTTGATTTTCGATTTTAATTGATTTTGTTTCCCTCTGTTTCAGGTGTTGAAACAAATTGGTTGTATTCCTGCTTATTGTGGAAAAAGTCCTCAAACAGATTTTGTAGTGAGGCGTTTGTTGCTACAAGTCTGAGGTTGAAAAACCTAACCAGTTCCAGATAAATGAAGAAACAGGGCCATTTTTCGAGAAGTAGATCCTCTTTTCTAGCTGTCATATTGTCGTGTCGTGTACCAAGCATCTTGAGGGACAGGTGGGGTGACCTCTGAACTACAGAAGCCCAAAGAGTGAACTGGTGGGATAAAAAATACTGATTTTCCTGAAGTTAAATCTTTATAAATGGCAAATTCAAATGAATCTATTAAATCAATTTATCGCCCAACCCTACTTTAAGTATGTGTTGTTAATTACTCTCAGCTACTGCCAAAGCAAATTTTAGCTCAATATCTGTAAAATTGATCAAATTATGCCTATTTTTACGTTTTCCAAGTTGAGTTGCCTGTGGCTGCCATCTTAAACTGGGCTGGTTCCAAAAGTTAATCAGCTGTAGAAGTGCATCCAGTAATGATGTCCTGACAGTTTCATTAAAAGTTATCCAGTGGTTCCTGAGATATTTTGCTAACAGACACAAACAAAACATTAGTGCTCAGCCTTAAAAAGGAGGGCTCAACCAACTTGATTAATTAATTTACAACAGATTTATATAAAAAAACAACACAATAATTCATAAACAGTCCAAATAAATGCTGCGTAGTAGGAGTATTAGTTTAAAAAAGCGGAAATAACTTGTTTTGCGTTTTAATCACAAATAAAGAAGCAGAGTTTAATTAATATTTTTATTTTAAATGGGATTATTTACCTTGTTTTCTCTCTGGTTCTGTTGTAGCTGACGTCTGTGGGTGGATGTGTGGATGTCTTCGGCCGTCCTGCAGCTTCACTCCGTCCCGCCTGCTTTATGAACCTGTCTGCTTCTGGAGACTGCGAGGCTTCCGCTCGCTGTGTTTTGTCTCGAGCGTTCATCTGCCGACGGGCTTAGCTGATGTTTCTCGGCCTCTGATTGGCTGATTCCACCAGCACACTTGTGTTGCGTTCATGAACCGTCGGAAAGTTCACAACAGGACAAACATGTCTCGAAGAGAGTCAGACTTTAGGCATTTGATACACGATATAATAAAAGAGAAGTTAAAGACTTTAATTTAAATTTAATTTAGATATTGTTTTATTATTTTACTTTTGTTTGTATTAATTTATTGGCACATCCCCTGGTCTTTTAGGTGTATAGTGCTTTGGTGAACTCTAAAATCCGCTCATAATTAAATTTGACATGAGTTTCTTTTAATACCACTGCTCTAACAATTAACATTTAATTTGTAAAATAAAGTTTTGGTTTTAAAATCAGTGCTTATTCTTTTTATAATATATCATACATGGATACAAACCTATTATAAAACAAATTTAATCATTTCATCATACATTTTTAAAATCCCCAAAATGTACAGTGCATATTCAATGCAAAATAACTTTAAAAAACTGTATGTAACAAAAAATGCCTAAAAATCTTGACTAAATCAATCTAAAAAATTGTGCATTAATTAAAATATACATTATCTAAAATAACTAAAAGGGAAAAGTTTAGACCTATGACACATTTAATAAACATTGCAATTTAACCTAAGACTAACATCAATATTGGTTTGTTTAATTTTAAGTAGCAACATATTTCATTAAAAGAATCACTTCATTAAAAACAAATTAACTGCATGAACATTAAATTTTAAATATTTCGCTTTCAAATAAAACTTCCAACTGCTGAAAGTAATATTAGCCAACTCATGGTTATTGGTCCTCTGACCTTTATTTACTCAGTTGATGAGGTAACATCTGAACCCTCAGAGGGTCTTGCAATATACAATACAGGGCAAAAAAAAGGTTATCTGTGGATTAAAATAGCAAAGTTTTGTGAGATTCTCTCATTTTGCAACTGCAATTGTAATAGCAAGCCTTCTGATCAGATACTGTGCACGTTTAACATATAAAAAGAATAAAAACAAGTTTAAAGTAGTTAAAGTCTGAGGTTCATTTCTGCGGTCAGAGGACAACAGAGCATCACATCTTAAGCTTTGTTTCATAAGCAAAACTGGTTTGTGGTTGATGGATGGCAGCACCAGCTGTACTGATGCAAAGACAAATAAAATAGGTCCACAGTTATTTGAAAACATATGTTGAAATATACACACCATCTGAAATTATCTTGCTGATAGTCTGTAAAGGAAGCCTTGGTTACTTTATCTCTTTCCCACAGAACAAACCACCTGCGCCACCTGCTGGTTTACTAAATTAATTACAAGTGCATGATTTGAGTAGATAAAAATAACCAAAATGCAGATTAAAATCTGCCCTAAAAACCACGAGCAGCACTCAGACAAGAGATTACTGGAGCAAAAGCATTTTATTTTTATCAAGTGTACAAAACAAGTGCAAAAATAGTGATTCTTCAGAACTACATAAAGTAGGACTTCAAAAATTACAGCTACAAATCGAAACGCGGTACATGGAGGTACTCTTCAAGAGGAGATTATGCAGTAAAACTGATTGCAAAACATGGACTTAGATTCACAGCATTTCATAAGTACTAAGTGCAAGCTTCAGAAACAAATGCCAAATTTTTCAGCATTCTCCCTCATGAATAATACACAAGGCAAAGATTCAACAAGGAAGGATCTCTACAAATGACATTCATTCTAACATAACTTTGGCCCATATAATCATTACTTCACAAAACATGGAAATGTCAGTACTCTAGAAGTGTAACACCATGGCAGAAGGAGAAACCATTGTAGAGTTATATTAAACAGATTAGTTGTGTGTTAATACAGTTAAACAGGAATGCATGCAGTAGAAGTACCTAGTTTCACATTTGAATACGGAGAAACACTGCTGTGTAGAAGATGAAGTCTAAGTTTTAGATAAGTGATGGATTCTGCTAGGCAACAAAAAGGCAGCTAACGCAACTTTTACCAAGAACAAAACTGAACCACACTGAGAAGTCTAACTCAGTCAAAAGGCATCTTAGGTTGTGGTGCAAATTAATGTTAAAAAGGCACAGAGCTTGTGGATTTAGGCTGGCTACAACTGAAACCCTAAATGCTGCACAAACACACAAACCTTGCGAAAAGAAAAGCCTCGGCTTTCACGTTACCGAACATTTCACGTGTGGATCTACAGAATGGCACATTTCAGCTTCTTTTTCTTTTCGTTTTCCTTTTTGGTGGGCTTGACTTCCCTGCGTCCGTAGAAGCTGGAGAAGCACGCCACGGCTCTGATGGGCTCCTTCAGGTCCAGCATCCACCTGCCTTCGCCGAAGTACCTGAGCGAGCCGAGCTCCATCTCCTTCGCCTCCTCCGGCTGCTGCAGGGCCAGAATCTGGAGCAGGTCGATGCCCGTCTGAACAGACTCGACGCCCTCCGCGCAGCCCAGGGTGACGTGGGCGCGGCTCCCGGGGGGCAGGGAGGCGGCTTCGGGGACGACGGACTCCACCTCTTTTTCACCGTCGGCTGGCCAGAGCTGAAGCTGCTCCTCGGTGAGGGACACCCTGGCTCCGACGGTGCGAGGAGTGATGAAGAGAGCGGTCAGGGACAGCTCAGACACAGAACCATAGGACTTGATAACAGCCTAGATTGTGGAGAGAAAAATGCTAAATTACAATCTCAGATAAATGGTGATTACTGAACGATTGACAAGCTAAATAATTAGCAGACCATTCTCTATAACGGGGATGTCCAAAGTGTGGCCCGGGGGCCATTTGCTGACTTCAGTTCAAGAATTATACTAATTTGTTTACAAATTAGTCCCCCTGCCACAGCTGTTTGTGATAAATTTGGCCTAATAATAAATAGAAAGTCTCCATCTACATCAAAGTAAAATCTTATAATAAAACATATTATATACCAATTATTTGTCTTTAATGAACCAGACTCAGTTTTTTTCCACATCTAGTGACTTCTACTCAAAAGCTGATTTTGCTGCACTCCAATCTGCTTTTAATAAATTTATTAAATTCATCTGAATACAGCAAGCATTTTCAATGAAAGAGTGACTTAAATCCTGATTTTATTAACCAGATTTGACTAAATTGGGTTATTTTCCCCCCAATTGAAACCTAGAAAATTGCTAAATTTCTTTCAATACGGGAAACCTGCAAAACACTTTAAATCCAATTCCAGCAATAAATTTGACTACTTTATTTTTTTCTTTGTTTAAAAGTATTCAATGCTTAGTTTATTGTTAATTCAATTCAATTCAAAAATACTTTATTTATCCCAGAGGGAAATTAGGTAAGCAGGTAAAGGAAAAATATTTTTGGCCCTCAAGTCCTTCTGACTTTATGATTTTGGCCCACGTGACAAAATTTTTGGACACCCCTGCTCTATAAATGTTTGATATAATAAAGTATGCAGGCAAAGTGAAAAGAAATGATTTCTTACAGAATTCTGTGCGTACTCTTTGGCACCATTAGCTTTTCCGTAGTTGCAGAATTTGGTAGTGCAATGGAGGGCTGTCTTAGCATCAAAGTACTGCTCCAGGTCCACCTCCTTCTCAGCTTTTCCTGTGACTGCAATCAAGACAAGATTAGTTGCATCAAATATTCAAACCTCTGTACAGAAAACAGTTTTGACGCCACTCACAGTCAGCAAGGTGGCTTTTGAACTCCTCCAAAGTGTCCAACGTTTTCAGGAAGTCCATGGCCGTGCACTTGACCCTTTCCCGTACCGACGGCAGGAGAAACCAACCGTAGAAGAGAGGGAGGGATGTTTCTTCGAGTGGACCCTTCATTGCCTCCAGCTGGGCCTCCTCCAGTCCTCGGCCGGTCTTCCCTTTAAGCTGAGTTGAATCTCTGCTCCATTCGGTTTGCGGCTCCAAGAAGAGGGTGATAAGATTGTGTTCCTTGGCGATCTCTCCCAGAGAAGCCAAACGATCGTGGGTGTGGTTGGTGTCGTCCACCACCACCAGCACGGAGGACGCGTTCCCGTCGCTGCAGAGGGCTACGACGGCATCATCCAGAGCTTTGTAGCCATTGGCAGAGGATTTTGCATTCTCTGGTTTGACACCATGTTGATCAGCGGAGCAAACTGAACACTGGTCTTTGTAGGCGTCGGCGATGGCTCGCGCCAGGAAGCTCTTACCACTTCCGGGCAGGCCTCTGAGGACAACCAGGGTGCGGGAGATCCTCAGGGCGTCTTTGGTCTCTTCATGTTCCAAAATGGCAAAAGACAGAGAGCCGGCTGCAGGGGCTACGTTTTCTTCCTTCAGAGGCTCCTGCTCAGATTTCACAGCTTCAGCTTCCGTCTGAGCGGCGGGCTCAGGTTTGTCTTCCTTCTGGCTCTCTGCAGATTCTCCACTTTCAACCTGAGCCGATGCTTCTGCCAGCTTCTCTGAGGAAACAACCTTCTGTACAGCTTCTACCAGTTCACTCTCAACGTTCACCTGTTCCGGTGCCTTCTCAAGAACAATCGGTGGCTCCGTTTCGACTGGCGCAGGTAACGATTTCTCCTCTGGTTTTGATTCTGGCACCAGTTCTGCTGGTTTCTCTGGCTCCGGTTCAGGGGTACTCTCTGGCCGCTGTGTTTGTAAAGGCTCTGGGACGTTCTCTGGCACAGGCTGCTGTTCGGAGCCCTCCGGTTTTGTGTCTGAACTTGCAACCTTTTCGGATGACTCTGCAGATTCCGGCTTTGCCGCCCCGCTGGGCTCCGGCTTCTCATCAGATTTGTCTTCAACCGTCACTTCTTTATTTTCCACTGTGGCCGACTCTCCCGTTTCTTTTGTGCCGGCCACATCTGCAGCCTGACCGTTCACCGCCTGCGGGTCGGCCTCCTCAGCAGCAGCTGGTTGGTTCTCAGGCTTCGTCGAGTCTTCTGTCGCCTCCACTTTTACCTCTTTTTCCACAACGGCCTCCTCTTGCTTTTGAGTTTCAGACACTTCACTCTTCTCTGTATCCATGCTTGCTTTTTAAAGTCCAAACTCACACACCACCATATAACCTTAAATACACAATTAAGAATCAATTAGACCAGAAATAACTGGAATTTTAAAAGTATTTGTTCCGGTAAAGGATCATTTTCAATGTTTTAACATGACTGTCAGATCTTTATACAAAATAAAAGTGTTGTAAGCACTTTCAGATGCTAAAAATAAATACCTTCTGGTTAGTGGCCAAAGTCTCATATAGGAAGTTACACAATATCTAAATTTAGGTTGACAATTAGGAAATGAACTGCCCATCTATATTCAATTTTATTTCAAATTATTAGTAAATGTGCAGGATTTAGGACCTTGTACCCAAGTTTAAGCAATGGTTTTGGTTCAGTTGAAATTTAGCAACTCTGCAAACAAACAAAAAGGTGGAAGCAAAACTTAGTTTATTCAAATCACTGAATGATAATCAATCCAATGATAGAAACATGCAAGGCTGTGGATTTGCATAAACTGTAAAACCTTGATAGAAACCAGATAAAATGTGTGAGAAAATAGTGGAACAACAAAGTACAACTTGTTTATTTGTTTATTTTAGGAACCTGTATTGTGTTGCAGGTTGAAATGTTACACCTTAAAAAGATGTGTTAACTTAAAAAAAAAAAAATAGGGGAAATTATGTTGTCAGTAAGAGAAAGAGGAAGAGAATACAGCTGAGTGTCGCAACAAAGCCACGACATAAATGTGAAACTCTGTATTTTCCAACTAATAAACAACTGAAACTAAAGCGTCAATTTAAAATGGGTTAGCATAATTTAAAACACGAATATCGCTGATTTAAAATAAATAAATAAAGAGGTTAATCACCTTTTCTTTGTTTCATATGATAACAGTGAAGCTTGACTTTATTAATTGCTTTTATTTTTTAAATTGAGTCAAAAACAGTATGAAAAGTGGAGTCAATTTCCTAAAAAGACAAAGAGAAACGGTGCTTTTCAGAGGAGACACGGGCGCACATCAGGGCGGGGAGTGGCGTGGACCATAATGGTTAGCACGCCAGACAAAAACAATTAAAACAGCCCCACGGTGAATTCAACACCACAGCCACGCGCAGTCTTTCACAAGTTTAGCCAAAAATACATTTAAACAAAGTTGTGGACGGCTGAAGCTCGAACAGCTAAAACACGAAGCAGAAGCTGTGACAAAGCGTCTGGGTTAAAACACAAACAGGTTAGCTTAAAAAATGTACCAGCTTACCGAGCACACGGTGCTGCTGCTGACCACGCGCTTCCCTCCGAGCACAATGACGCCGCAGTGCTGCTGCTGCCCACAGACTCAAACCCACCGGAAAAAAAGAAGCGGAAACTCCCGGGAGCGCGCAAAATGGGCGTGGCCATGGACACGCCCCTGAAAACCGGAAGTAGTTGTAATTTTTAATTGGGAGAATACAGCATTAAAATAGTTTTTTTAAATACTTGTTCTATTTTTGTATTCTTATGCTAATTTTAGCTAGTCTTGTGCTACTTTCAATGTTAGGTTAACATTTTGCTTCATTTAGTAAGACTTTTTGCCACTTTTAGCTAATGTAGGGAGACTGCAGGTTTTAATTCTTTGCTGGAGGCCTTTCTATTTTCTTTGGCTTTGGATTGAGCTGATGTTTTGTTGTTTGTTTTATTGGGTGTTTCTGTTTTTATTTTTACTTTTGTTTTATTCAAACAATTGAGTCCTTGACCGAACTGTAAAGCAGTTCTGATAATTTGTTGTTTTTAATGTGATATAAAAAATAAATTTGACACTGACAATTTTATTTTCTTCAGCTGTCAGCAACTGCAATTTTCTTTCAGAAGTTTAAGGTGTTTTTTTTAGTTTAAGTTTATTGTTAATACATTATTTTTTAGGAGGCACTGAGATGAAAATCCACAAGTTAACCTGCCTTTATTTAATATGAACAACAGTCTCTTATCTTATATGCAAAACTTAGGCTGAACAGATGTCAGTCTTATCCCTAATGCTTAGTCTAATTTGCATAAACATGAAGCAGTTTATTATTGTATGTGCCATGTATGAAAAGAATGAAATGACTCTCTAAATAACACACAAACAAATATTTATAGAAACTTTCCTGTAAGCAGTCGTCTGTTTAAATTAAACCATCTGTGTCATAATATGAGCGTCTGCACAGAGGAAAGGTTATGTTACACTCAAACAGGAAGCTAGATTGGTAAAAACAAAAACAAAAAAATAAAAACAAAGAGCATTTAAAAGAAATGTTTAATACAAACACATCAGAATTTCCCAGATCTTACTTGAAGGTATTATCTGGCAAAGATTCAGACTATCACCAAACATTCACAGGAACAAATATTGCTTTCTTCAAATCTTTTATGAATAAATTCTTTGGCTGTTCTCTCTTGACCCGTTAGACACTCAGAAACATAAAAGGAGGAAATGTCAGGTTAAATTATTAAAGTCTAATGGATTTGTGAGAGACATAAATGTGATGAATCAAATATTTGCAGGCAGTGACAATTAAAAAAGCAACCTTGCCCTGCATCTTACCACTACTTCTTTCTGAAGAAATGGAAAATCTCCCTCACTATTCAGCTCGACGGTGGAAGGACCTGTCAGAGATTAAGATTTGGGAGAAAAATGAAAAACAATACCAGCACACATCACTTACTGCTAACCGAGTTTGCTATCGCCTCCTGTGATTTCTGCATATCAAGCCTGAACTTGTGTGGGCGAATGTCAAATCCTCTGCAGTAAAATACCAAGGAGAGTTCAAACTCCCCCATGAGGAACAACGCCTCTGCCTTTAGGTACATTCCTAATTTAAATTAAAAAATAAATAAAACACACACATACGCTCATATCAGATGTGTCAAAAGTATTCACATTCATTATTTAAGTAGAAGTATAGATACTAGGGCTTAAAATACTTTTTTGGAAGTAGAAGTATCAACTCAAGCTTTTTACTTAAGTGAAAGTATAAAAGTACTGGTTTTAAAACTACTTAAAGTATAAAAAAAGCCATTAAGAATAAAAGCCTATTGTGCCACAGGGTTCTATAGTGGTTCCAATGCGCCTAAAACAAAGATAAAAAAAAAAAAAAGACAAAGTAAAAAAAACTTTAACTTATCTTATAACTTTATCTTATAACTAAAAAAAAGACAAAGTAATTTAAACCTAAAAAATAAACATTTAAAAAACAAACCTGCTGATTATGCTAATCAGACTCACTCACTGCGTTTTCATATTCCTCTTTACCAAACATCCATTCCCCGTTGGAAAACAAAGTGGAGAACGCAGTTTTGGAGTTCTGAACTTTGTCGTCTTCACTTAAGTCCGACATTTTTAAAAGTTGGAACCGTTGTGGCCGTCTTGAATTAGGTTAACTCCAAAAATAATCTGATAAAGATCACCTCCTTTCTGAAATATTCCATCTAGTGGTTCATGTGGGTTAATGGGAATGATTTAAGCAAATATCTTGTGAAATAAGCAGAATTGGAGTATTTATTGTAAATTATTTAGATATGAGACCAAAATTTAGCTCAATGTTTAAAACGATAGTTATATATATGATAAAAAAAAACAAACGATAGAGTTATAGTCATTTTTGTGATTGTTAAATTCAGAAAGTAGAAGCCATTTTAAATCAGGTTGATTCCACTCAGGGATTACTTTGAGGGTTTAAATCAGTCCACAGGATACGTTAGTAACATCAGACGTGTGAAAATAATCTAGTGCTGTAATAATAAAACAAGTCAGAGTCAAGATTGTTAGGGAAACCCAGAGAAGGCCAACTTTATTGACACAGCTGGTACTTTTCAATGAGACAGTTTCCAGAGTGAAAGAACTGAGGGCAAAGATGAGGACAGCTCTCAACCAGGAAGTAACTGAAATTTGCCAGGTTTCAAAGTCCACAGAGCCTGGCTGTCAAAGACAACAGCCAACACAGACCACATTTATAATATTACCTCTACTCTCATGCCCCTCTCTTGTGCTCAGCAAATCTAGACGGCTTGAATTACAGTTCGGTAACACAAGCAGCAAAGCCCACCTTTAGCACGTTCCATGCAAACCTCAGTTACCTTTTTGTGTTTTGTTTTTGTCAGAAAGGCTCATTTAGTTATTTTTTTCCTTTGTCAAAATGTGTATAAGACAGCAAACTTACAATAAATATACATATGCAAATAAAAAAATGGAAAAAAAAAAAGTCTGACGTCACAAATCAACACTTTACATTCCAGTAAAATGTACAATGCAGCAAGCTGTGAATGGCAACAACAAATGTAAAACTGGTGACGACGATCAGGGGACGACAAAGCCAGCACTGCCGTCTTTCTAGTGTGCTTTGACCGTGCCGTGTGTGTAGGTCTAAGGCTCCAACTCTTTTCTGTTAAAAAAACAACAAAGTGCTCCTGTAGGCTATGACGAGGAGGCAGCGTTCAGTGCGAATTTGTAGCAGCTCTCTGTCAATCTGACAGAATCTTTATAAAGGGGAGGTGCGGCCGGTTTCCAACTTTCACACAGAGAAAACTCCCCCAGCGGGAGGCTGACACGAGCAGGATTAAAAGCTCACTTGTCTCGAGAGTTTCCCCCGGAGATGGCACTCCCTGCACGGATCCCAAGATGCTCTGACGAAAAAAAAAAAAAAAAAAGCTGCACGTTTTCTCCTTTATCAGAAATCCAGAGAATATTTGGACCGGTGCTGCTAGCCGTTACTGGTTTTCAAGTCAGTTTCATCGTGGAGGGAAAAAAACTAAGTCAAAAACCAGTACAGCTAAAATCAATCGGAGCCATCTTGATATCCTTGCTTTAATAGCCGTTAAATAATTCGCTGCGTGTGGTCATTGGGTTGCATTCATTCAGTCAATGGCATAGACGAGATTCTGACTTGCAATCAGTCAGTCAATAAATACAAATGGTGGGTTGAGGGGGTCGACACTGTAGCAAAGTCCTGATGTTGTAATGATTTATGTAGACAGATCCTCTATTTAGCCGAACTGGAAGAAGAAATTTCCTGGTCCAGAAGCTGAAACACAACAAAAAGCAAATTATTAGTAACGGTAGATCATATTACTGTTTAGTATTTATAAGAGCTGAGAGAAAGGCTGTTTCGTTAAGGGGGGGGGGGGGGGGGGAGGACAAAAAACGTTTATTTGGTTAAAAACAAAATTAATAAAAAATGATTATTGACAGAGTTTGGAAATGTTGCATTATTTTTGTACTTAAATTGAATGGACTTCAGATTTTCCTTGATAACTTTTTCTTAAAATAGCTTATAAAATATTTATTCAAATGAGGCTATTGTATAAAAAAACACGGGAAATAAAAAATAACTTCCAATAATTCCAGTTTAACCCTTTCAGAACTAAGCATTTTTGATTGAGTTTGTATTTTGATCAATACCGTTTGAAGTTAGTTAAACAATTTTTCCTCTACCATATAATTTATATGTAGCCTTCCTTATTCAAATATTATTAGAAGTCATTTTATTTCTTTTTGATGCTCTTAGTTTGAAGATTAGCAGCTAAAGATGCTACATGCTAGACACGCTGTGACACGTCCAGCACTGCTTGTAAGAGTGGATAGTTTTTATTTAATTTTTGATAAAAAAGAATAAAAATAGAAGTTTAACACAATTTTTTGCGGACTTGAAATTAGCAGAACCCAATTAAGCGGAAGCTAATCAGTCCACTAACAGTTTCCAAAGTTATAAAAAATGCTAATCCGCTAAATAAAAAGTAGGGGTGTCCCGATACCGATACCGGTATCGGTATCGGGTCCGATACCAGCGTCAAGTACTCATACTCGTACTCGTA
>JARVGW010000194.1:19562340-19577276 GCA_031762495.1 Anablepsoides rubrolineatus
TATTTATTCTAAATAACACCAGAGCTATTGTTGTTCCTTGCATTATTATTGCATTTCATTTTCATTCTGTGAACCCCGCTACTTGGTATCGGTATCGGTATCGGCGAGTACTTAAACTGAAGTACTCGTACTCGTACTCGGTCTTGAAAAAACTGGTATCGGGACACCCCTAATAAAAAGCTAGTTTTGCTATTAGCGGATTAGCAGAACTGTGCCCCCCACTGGAATATTCCAACAAAACATGAATTACCTTCAAAGCTAAACCCTCCTGGTCCACCAAAGAACGCCTTGAAAATGTTATTGGCATCAAAATCTGGTAAAAAAACAACAACAACACAACAACAACAAAGTTTCAGTTAGCATAAACCGTGTCACCACATCACCGTAAAAGTTTAAATCAGTTCACCCAAAAGACCCCCGCCTCACTCAGCCACTCACCGCCCATGTTCATGCCGTCATCCTCCAGATCCTGCCCGCTGTCGTAACGAGCTTTTTTCTTTGGGTCTGAAAGCACGCTGAAAGCCTCGCCCACTTCCTTAAACTTCTTCTCCTCTTCCTTCTGCGCCTCCGGGCTCGCCCCGCTGTGACGATCTGAAGAAAACAAAACAAAACAAAACACAAATATCAAAGTTATAGTTGTTAATTCTGTGATTTCTTTTTACGGTACTTCTACTTGAAGCTGAATCAAACACCTGGGTGATGTAAGAGAGCACGTTTGCGGTACGCTTTCTTGATCTCGTCTTCCGTGGCGTTCTTCTCCACGCCGAGCACTTTGTAGTAATCTTTCCTCTTGCTTTTCTTCAACTCCAGCTGAGCTGTTTTCAGGAGGTGTTTGTGTTCTACAGAAATATTAAAATTCAAAACAGATTAGCAGGAGACGCATCACGTTCACATCATACAAACCCAATCTGTTCTGTAGTTTGCTAACTGAGACAAAGTCCACTTCAACAATTAATGTCACGTGGTCAAACAAAAACACTGCACAACGTGTAGTGAGCAGAGCCTTCAGGTTCTCACCTTTTGTCTTTTCTGTTTGGTAGACCTTTTCGTAGTCCCTCACTGCCTCTTCGTACTGCTCTGTGTTCATGTAGCTGGAATAAAAAGTCGTATTTATTCACCAGCCTTGTTTAAATGTAAGAGTTTAAAAGTGACGACCGTTTTAAAAGCTTTGCAACGTTAGAAAACCAAATGAAATGTCTGAATTAACAGCCAGGATAGAAATCCTCGACTTACCATTGTGCTCTCCTTAAATAGGCTTTGATGTAGGTCTCATCCAGTTTAATGGCCTTTGAGCAGTCTTCAATGGCCTGTTCTAGTTTCTTCAGCTTTTAAAGAAACACAAAAATAAAAAGATGGTACTGAATTTATAGTTCAAAGATGTGAAAGAAGAAATGACACATGGAAAAAGATTAAAACCGACTACATAATTTCCCATTTAACCAAATATATTCAGATGTTATTACAGCTTTTTCTTACCTTCGATCCAACAGTGGCTCTATTACAGTACAGCTTGGCATTAGTCTTGATGTTGTTGGGGTCTATTGTTAGTGCTTCAGAGTAGAGCTCATAGGCTGCCTCAAAATTCCCCTCCTTAAACGCCTTGTTCCCTTCCTCCTTCTTGGCTTTTAGTGCTTTAGCGTTCTTAAGAGATGAAACAACCAGAAAACACTCAGAGGCATCACAGCAAAAAGACAAGCAGAACGAGAAAAAAAAAGTAAGATTTATTTACTTATTTCTTTCAACAAATTATTTTATTTCATTTCATTATTTATTTTTGTAAATTAGTTTTTCTTTCTGTTGTTTTGTTTTCTTCCTTCTTTGGCTTAACGATGGTTGTCCATACAAAATAATTTAAAGAATGTGGGGCCTTCTCAGCAATGCACAGTTTAAAGACTTCTTTGCTTCTTTAGATGAGTGTCCCTGATGTTGATGCTTCACAGATGGGTTGAATGTTTGACATATAAATGTAAAAATACGAGCAATATTCAAAGGATGTTCTTTTGATATGTATCTGTTTATATATTGGTGCTCAATAAAAAGATATTTAAAAAATAAAATAAATGCATGTAGTAAATGTACTCACCCTACATGCGAGCCGGGCCTTGTCATGGTCGGGGGCCATGCGCAGGGCCTGGACGAAGAACTGAACCGCCTTATCGATGCAGTCCTCGTAGTACAGGCAGAGGCCGCGCACGTACAGAGCATCTGCGTTGGTGGAGTCCATTCGGAGTATATCGCTGAACCGAAGGAACAAAAATGAATAAACATCTGGGATCCAGTGCAATTAGGGTTAAGCATTAAAGCTACACAATAAACCATGGGAAATGTTTGCTTTAAAGTGACAAAACAAAAAACAACTTGTAATAATGTTGCACACTCTGGCTCCATAGGAAAATTGAAATGAAATGAGGATTAAGTCAAATTTGGTCAAAATGACCTAATTGCATTTTCATGTTCCTGGCTTTAAAAGCTACATTTTGATACCTGGATCATTCTGACATCATAAACTTATCCAAAGATATGATTTAATTTGTCTTGTTGGTTACAATAATACATTACTGTTTGGTCTGAATCCTAATTTTGTGTAAATTTATTGAGTGATTTTTTTATGTCAATATGAAGAGAAAATCTCAAATAGTGTTTGTATATTAAGATTTTCTAGTTAGAAACAAAACATTGCTAGCTCACAGGGAAAAAAAATAAACATTTTAAAGGTGTTTTTCCTCAAAATCTGTTTTTTTGTTGTTACTGCTCAAAAAATGCTTTAAATTTTTTTTTAGGATTATATTTCACACATTTCTTTCAACTGATACATTGATAAGACTTATTATATTTTGACAAAATGCAATTTTTGCACACATTTAAATCCAAAGCCTATATCTGCCTATTTCTCCACATTTCACTTTTGGACTTAATCCTTGTTTCAATGTGATGGGTCACAAATTGTATTCCTCTTTTATGAAATTTCAATAAACTAAATGAATGTTTTTATAAATCTGTACCTGGCAACAGACTGAGCCTCTGGGTATCGTCCCAGCAGGGCTAAACACTCGGCCTTCAGTATCTTAAACTTGTGACAGGCTGATGCACACTCCAAGGCACGGTCCATGCAGAAGACCACCTGAAAAAAAGCACAGGGTTTTTAGCTCATGTCTCCTGTATTTGCACACATTTACCACATTTAAAGAAAAAAACGTAAGCAGCTCACCATCCTGAAGTCCCTCTTCTCAAACCCGATCTCTGCCATCTTCTCATATTCCAGGATGGATTCTGCATTCTTCAGCTGGAAGAGAGATTTCTGGTGACACATTGCCTTTTTTTTGTCTGCGCCATAAGCAGCTTGTAAAACCAGTCTAACAGAAGCAACTACCACCCTCTTCTGGTAATAACCTGAAACTTGTTTCACGACTCTGCGTTGAGCTCTGCTCAATAAGCCTCTTGCTGTGAAAGGTTTGTGCTATATTTGCAGAGGTTTCGATCAAAGCTTCGGGACTATAAATAGTGAATAATCATGTGGAACTTGACGGGTCACGCTCTCCAGAACCGACGCCAACCCACCTCCTGCTGTGCCTGACTGTTGTCCGGCTCCAGTTCTAAGACTTTCTGGAAACAGCGGCTGGCAGCCATGGCGTTGCCGAGGGAGAGATGGCACTTACCCTCTCGCAGATGACCCTGTGAGACAAAATAAATTAAATCACAAACAAGCACAGAAAAAACAATATAATGCAAACTGGAAAAAACAATAAGATTTACAGTTTAGTAAAGTTTAAATTTACACTCTGATATAAAAGTGAAACTATCTAACAATTTACAGACAACAAACAAACAAACAAGCAGTTTTCACCTTCATGAAGGTGTTGTCTAGTCGTACTGCTTGCTGAGAGTCTTCTAAAGCCTCTCTGTATCGGCATAACATCATTAATGTGGCCGCTCGGTTTCCATAGTAACTCGCATTCTTTGGACACATATCTGAAATAAAAAAGTGTGAAAAATAAATCAATATGTTTTTCCACCCTCTCAAACAAAAAAACCCCAAACAGACATTGTATTAACAGATGCAGAAAAAAAATCTTTAAAAATACTTGTAGAAACACTCACCAATAGCCTTGGTGTAGTAATTGAAAGCCTCTGTGTAATCCTTTTTGATATAAAAAGCATTGCCTTGCTCTTTAAAGCCCTCAGCTTCCCTGTTTAAAGTGAGCAGCAAAACAAAACAAATTAGGAAAAAGTGCATAAATTTAAAAAAAAGGAGGAAGGCGACACATGGAAGTATTACATTACTTTAACTTGGATCGGTGAATATTTGGAATCCTTTGTGATATATTGCAATATCAAAGTTTGCACAAAATCAAATCGTCAATGCATTGTGCAGCCCTGGTGACAATGTGTGATTATTTTACGCATTGTCTCAATATTATTTTTTCTTTTAAAAGGTGAATTTATTTGTTAGCTAACGAACACTGTTCCCACAAGCTTGTATGGAAGGAATAATCAATCATTTTAACTAGGGCTGCAGGATATTAGAAAAATCATGCGATTTAGGTCCCCTAATTCTAAAGAACTAATGCAAATTTTAGCAAAAGCCAATTCTAAAGCACTAAAATAATCCGGTCAACCCATGAACATTCTTCAACACACAACATGAGTCACATGTTGTCATGTTGCTCTCTTAAGACTTATCATTGACATTCCACAGCCGTATTTAGGTTCATATAATGTCAATATGTCACCTGGTGGAAAAGTGACACATATATAAAATGTGACAGCTTTCACCCTCAGCTGTTAACATTAACGTTAAATAACATTTATAGACCTCAGTTAGTGCTTCCAAATTTAGCAAGTGCTAATCCACTAATAAATTTTAAAATTAACAAAAGCTCTAAAGCACTAATCAGGAAATTTGTTCCCGTCCCCTATAGTGCTTTAGGGAAACTGTGCTCAACACTGGCGATAACAATAGATTTGTCATATTGTGCAGCCCTAATTTTAACCAAAACGTGTCTAACTCAGACGTACACCTTGCTCTCATCAGACCACAAAACCTTCATCATTCATTTAGCATCCAGCTGTTATGCTTCTAACAATTTAAAACACATTTTTTAATCACCCACATTAAAAATAGCTTTCTTTTTGACATTAGTGAGTTATTTTTGTTCTGTGTTTATAACAATGATCTTATTTTCCTCAAAACATTGCTGTCAAATCCATGTTTTTTTTTTTCAATAAACAATGTTCCCAAATCACAACCACTTAAAGTTTGTTTATGTTGACATTTCTTTCTTAAAGACATTTGTTTGCAGTTATCCTCTAAAAATGGTCGGGACTTTTGTTTTAAACTCAGTTTTAGCAATATATTAGTTTTGCTTGCTTGATGTAAACAAAGATATTGGCTGTTCTGAAACAGAAAGTGCTTTCCAACATGACTTTAAGGCATAACAAGCTATTCGTTGTATCTGAAGTATGTACATTACTGGAATATTTTCCAAATTAGATGCTGTTAGCTGACTTCTTTTGTTGCATTAACTCGGGCAGTGCATGCAGCTCTGTAATAACAAAATAATTACACGACAGTAGCCTAGCATGATGAGAGAATATTTGGCCCGATTAACTAAAAATAGCCGGGGTCAAAACTGCAGAGCAGAAATGTCTATTCTAAGAAAACCAGTTGCTATTTTGTGAAGCAGGCAGGGAGAGCAGAGCCAGGAACATGTGACACCATGTTCAGTCTGTGCAACTGCCATTACTTTATTTGGATGGCTTTCACGATTTAAATCACGACACGCTGGTGTCATTCAACTATTCTGTAAATATGTGAATAATGTAAAAGCACGATCTGCTTTTACACTGCAAAAGTACAAACATTTTTACAGGTACTGAACCGGCTGGAAGAGTTAGCGGAAGACAACCGGTGATATCAAAATTTAGCTTAACAATTAGCACGCTAGTTAGCTTAAAGTACGACAGAAAAAAACACGTCAAGGCTGCTATGTGACATGTATCACCTAAATGCTACGTTATACATCTATTTTAGCCGCTGACAACAAGGTATTCTTTTCTCACACCTTTCTATTTCCTCGTCACTGAGCAGTTCCATGTCAGGCTCCGAGCTCACAGAATTACAGTTCTCTGTCGCCATTTTACCGTCAATGAGGATGGGCGGGGCTTCTCACTGCGGGTCGTTACGTACACTGTAAACAGGAAGTAGTCCGTTAGCTCAAGACAGCTATCTGACAGTAAGTTAAAATCATTATACAAACTAGAAATATATTAGCAAGCAAGCGAATAGTAACGATTTGTGTATGTCTGAAGAAACTTCCAAATTATTTTGGTTAGGTTTAGTTTACCTAAATGGCGTACTTAGAGATATGGGCCCGGAAAGCTAATGCTAACAAGCTAGCAAAATGGTTGTTTAGCGTTTTTTGTAGCTCTCGTCTGTCTTGTGTGATCATTTTGTATATTTTAATAATGTTTTATGTTGTGCTATAGTCGTTACTTTTCATTTGTGGGGTTATATGTTTCATTTTGATCGGTCTGGGTGTTATATCTGCACTTATTTTATTATAAATCAAGTACAAAAAAAGGGGAACAGGAGGTTGTCTGCAAAATAAATATATAGATTTTTGGAAAAGACTAGGTACAATGGATGTCTCTAAGTGGCTCATCCAACCTAAGTGATTAATAATATTATCTTGCATATTAGTCCATGGACTATATGTATAAAAGCACCTGTGTTCTGCAGAGGTTCCATGCATAGTTTAAGCTGTTCATCTTCCATCAACAGGTTTTCCCACTGGAAATAATTCATCATGGGAAAAAGCTGCAAAGTCGTTATATGTGGCCAGACCGCAGTTGGTAAAACAGCTGTTTTGGAACAGTTACTGTATAGCAATCATGTTGCAGGTATGTCACCAGACTTTGGTAAGTCACTCACCAAGTTAAAACAAGAGGTTTTAACAAATGCAGGTTCCCAGCAGACCACAGCACAGAGGATAGATCTGTGCAATGCACATCGGTGGAAGAGAACCAACATGCATACACTGACGTATAAAACTTTCTAAAAGTCTTCTGAAAGAAAAATATTTGGGGGTTTGTTTACTACTGAGTTGTAAAAGCACCACACATTCTGTAGTCCTTTCTTAGGTGAATAATGATATCTTTAATGATAATTAGTCATTATGTTTGTGACTACGTTGATTTTATGTACAGACTGGTCTGAGTGGCTATCAAAGATGGTTACAAAGAGCAAGAGGTACATATAGGTAGAATACATGAACACACTTACAGCCCTTAATCAAACAGCTTTTTGAACACTAGAAGGAAAATATGTATGAGGACCTGATTTCAGCCATAGGCTGGCCCATTTGAATGATGCAATGACAATAGGTGGAGTCAGGTCCTGAAGGAGGTTATAAAATTATCATTGCTTCCTGGATGCTTTGGCTGAATGCATGGAGAGAGCATTAAATCCTGTGATTCAGTTCCAGCGCTGTGTGGTTGTATGAATTTTTTTTCACATTCAAACATTCAAGTATTGGTGTATTCCCTATCTGTTACAAACACACAAGGTAAATTAACACGTTTATATCATTTCTTTCAGACTTTTCATCCAGGCATCATGCACAGCATCAGCTATAACAACTTTTTGTACAAACAGTTTGGCTTATAGAAGTAGTTTTTAAAACTGTGAATTGATTTTAAAGCCGTTACCTTCATGAGATTGTTTTTGTTTTGTTAACTGACACCACGTAATACTTAACGAATTGGTTTTCATTTAAATAAAGATCATGTAAAATGTGTGTAACTACACAATAGATTGTTTTAACAGTTTTTAACACATAACAGTTCTGTGTTTGTGTGTTCATCAGAATCAGAGTCCATGGAGACCCTTGAAGATATTTACGTGGGTTCGGTTGAGACGGACCGTGGGACACGAGAGCAGGTGCGCTTCTACGACACCCGTGGGCTCAGGGATGGGATGGAGTTTCCCCGACACTACTACACTTTTGCCGACGGCTTTGTGCTCGTCTACAGCATTGACAACAAAGACTCCTTCAAACGGATGGAGGCGCTGAAGAAAGAAATTGATCGTCACAGAGACAAGAAAGAGGTGAGAGGGTTTAGTCTGATGTTTGAAAAATTTCTCTGTTTAATTAATTTCTTATGGTGACATTTTTGAGAAAAATAGGGTTATTTTTGAAAAGGAGTACATCTGAAAACATACTTTTTAGAGAATAAATTAAAAGATAAATTAGGAAGATTATATTTGAAGGATGTTAGAGATGCAGGCATTTATAATAGTCTAAGGTCTTTAGTATTTACAGGGAAGGAGTCTTATCCACAGACATTGATTATTCATCCCTTTGGACTGAGATGAGTTTTATTAAATATTCATTTGAAAGCACTTACCTCCTGATTTTCCTGTAATTCAGATGAGATGCAGTCCGCTAGTCAAAGCTACAGGAGTGAGGCATGTTTTGGTCCTTTATGTGACCGATGCTGCAGATTTGACGGACGTGAATCTAACCTGTTCCTCCCGACCCGCAGGTGACCTTCATCGTGCTGGGCAACAAGCTGGACAAGCAGAACGAGAGGAGGGTCGACGCCAACTTCGCTCAGAACTGGGCGAAGAACGAGAAGGTGCGTCTGTGGGAGGTGTCGGTGGCGGACCGCCGCACGCTCATCGAGCCCTTCGTGTACCTGGCCAGCAAGATGACCCAACCGCAGAGCAAATCCACGTTCCCTCTGACTCGCAACAAGAACAAGGGCAGCGGTTCAACGGACAGCTAAAATGTCCTGTTGAAGGCTTGGGTCGGGGGTTACGTTAAACGAAATGTTCTTTTTACTTCAAAAATACATTTGGAAATCAGAGAGGTATTCCAGAAACTCAGAGTTTCCACTAAGTCAGCTTCTGGAATACTCCTCAGTAGTGACTGAAGTACTGACGTTTTCTGTTTTAAGACCAGGGAGAGTAAAAGCAGAAGGATTGTTTGGGTATTTATATCTTCTTGGCACTGTTAGTTTTGATGTAACATTATATATTTTATGTTCTGCTGAAATACTACTTTAATTGGGAATATTCCTGTTCTACCAGTCAGCAAATGGAACAAAGCATCATGTTTGTTTGAATTCTACTGACGGTAAAACCTTTATTTTCCAACATCAGCAGGTTTGTTTGGACCGTAGAGACTGTGTTGTGGACCGACATGTTGTAGCTCCTAAATAAATCACAATCAGCATTTTGACTTAACTTTTCCCTCAGAATGCTGCAGTTTTAAAATAAGATAGAAACAGAAAAACAAAACTTTCATATTTGTACACAGATGGAGAGTAAAGGAGCACATCTAAATCACAGACTGCAGCATTTTCAAATGTTACATAATACCTGCTGGACAAAAGTTGGATTTTCTGTACTGTTAATTAAAAGGTGACTGAAGGGACATTAACTCGTTAGATATGTTTATATAGTAACTCATCTTTTTATTTTGTTTGTTGACATTCCTTACCACAAAAACGCCTTCTGTAAAGGAAGGATGGTAGACATGACTTCAGGTTCAGGTGTTCCAGATAAAACGGAGAACACTACAGTGAACTATCAACATTATAACTTATAATCATGTTTGTTGCTGATGGATTTTATGTTTTATTCTGAAATGTGACCAAAACTAGAGAAAAACAGTCATCCATTTATTTAAAGCTGCATCATGATATTTTGGGAAACACTGAACATTTACGTGTTTGTGCCGTCTGTTGTCACTATACTTTACGCAACATTTTAAAGCTTTTATGTAAACAAAGTTGGAAAAAGGTTGAGAGTTTATATTTGCATATTTTGTAAACTGATTAAAGTCTTTCTGTGCCTGAATGTAAGACTGTTGTTTCTTTGGTTGGGTTGAATTTGAGTGCATTTAAACACTTAGCAAAAACCTTGACTTATAATAACTTTAAAGTGAGAAAATCATACATAATTCAAAAGGAATGACAAGTTAAAGTCCCCTAACTTGCAAAGATCTATTAAGCTTTTGCATTTTGATGCTAACAGAATCATCACTTTATCCTGAGCGGGAGGCCAGATTTGAACTGGGGATCAGCTCTACAACTGAGCTACACCCCACCTCAAAATAATAAAAAATAAAAAAAATAATGAACCTCCAGATCTGTTATTTGTTCCTCTGATAATAAAGTAGTGAACAGAAATAAGTTGGAACAACTGCAGACACACTCAGTTCTGTTTACTCCAGTATTATTTTTTTTTAATATTCCAATTCAACTTGAGGTTTTACCTAATTTTTACCCACTGAGCCCCATAAAGCCTTGCTGAATTCATCATGTTTAAGAAGCTCTTAACTAAAAAATTACAAACTATGATAAAAAATGAGCAAAAAAGGTCAAATAAGTTTAATTTTGACCTCTACATACCCTCAAATAAAAGTTGTTTCTGGTTTTCAGGTGGTTTATTAAATTTGTTTTTGGATCTGCTGCCCTCTAGTGGTCAGAAAGAGGAACATCACTTGGATCTAAAAAGCAGAAATGAGATGTCTGAACTGCCTGGTTTAAAAGGGAGTTAAAACATTACATCAAAGCCAAAATGCAGATGAAGGCTGTGGAATCTGTTTGTCCAAATTTCTTTAAGAACAAGGATGTTTTTGCTCATGTGTTTGCTACCAAAATGTGTCTGAACAAAGCTTTCAGAAAATAATCACCGACATCTACAACTGATTAAAGTTGACTTTTGGCTATTGACACTAATAATAGAGTTTTGATGTATATTTTCTAAAAGGTAAAGAAACATCTGTCTGAATTAGTCTGGCTCTATTATTAACTAATCTAATACATTAGTTTAGGGTAAAAAATGACGCTTGATCAGACGAACTGATCTGCTCGTTCCTCGTGGGGCATGTTGAGAGATTAATGTGAGATAATGAGAAAACCTCAAGTGGAACATTTCTGAAATTACATTATGTACACTCACTTTAGTTTACCCACAGGGTGCCGCAGCACAAACCATCTCATTTCATTTGGGTTCTGTTTTAATGAGTGGAAGTGATTCAGCACACTTAAAAAAAAAAGGTTCAGGGGTTTTATCAGATATTTGAACAATGGCAGCACGGTGGCTTTTATTCTATTTCTGGGAGCTCAAACAGAGATAAAGAAACCCTGTGAAGAGCTGTGTTTTCCTCTCCAATCCTTTCTGAGGACGGCCCAACGGCTGAACTGGAAGCGATGGATTTGTCACTTGCCTGGAGGATTTATGAACCGCCCCCCTTCCTTTTGACAGGACTAACACAAAAGACAAATGTCTTGTTGCAAGTCACATTCACGGTGCAGAAAGGCAATGCCCTTGTGTTGCTATCAGTGGTAGTTTTCTGCAGCAGCGTGTCGCTGGAAACGGTCTGAACAGCCAACATTCTTTATGTGAAGAAAAAGCAACACTTTTAACCCTGAAAGCTTCTGCACTGACCCTCTTTTCACAGTCGCCCCCATAAAGCTCCAGCTGAAAGAAACAATTTTACACAACGGTGATCACAAACAGTCTGAAAGGCGGCGCCGTCTTTATTCTCTGAGCTTTCAGGCTGAGAAACATCGACTGCCCTGAAGACAGTCGTGTTAAATGTTGGTCCTTATTATTGTTCTGGGAGTCAGATCATTTACACCGAAAACACAGATATAAAGGAGTGCAATTTGAGTAAAACCAGATGTTTTTTTTTCTAGTTTTAACTAAAATTACTCATTTTTTGTGCTTTTTCACTATTTGATTGGACAATGAAAGGGTTTTTGTGCTGAGACCCTTAAAATAGCTCCAACTTGTTGAAGACTTTGAATTAATTTGTAAATAATAAGTTTCTGCACAGCTCTATAGCTGCAAACCGCTTTATCAAACAAGAAATGGACCGGTCTGGAAGCTGGAGGGTGTGTGTGTGTGAAGTGCCTCCTTTGGATTTAAAGAGACAGCCTCAAACCGAGTGGATCTGAGACCCACCCCAGAAAAGGGGCGGGGCTTGTGGAGTTACAGTAAAGAGGAATTCAGACCAAAGCATTGCAGCTCCACTTTATATAGACCCTGAGTGAAGGATTTAAAAGCATCATGTGTCCACTTTAAAGGACTAAAGTGTGTTGCTCCCTCGTTTGGACACCATTTATTTCAAAGATAACAGATCTGGTCTGTCTGATCAATACATTCCAGAGTCATCATGTCCCTCCATGGTATCACTGGGTCTCAGTGTTGAGGATCCAACAGTTTTCCTTTGACTGGCACCTCTGGAGGCCCTTACACTTGATGTGGCTTATCAGCCGTCTCCACAAAGAGCAGGCTCGATATGTTGGCCGCGAGAATAAAGAAACAAGATCAATATAGATTTCAAGGGCTCTGTTTCAAATAAAACCACAAAATTGGGAAATTACGACGCGAGCCAACTGAGTTAACTACATGGTGATGAAGACAGGCGGATAAAAAGCAGTCAGTTTATCACATTTGAACACGAGACGGCGAATAAAACACGCAGCGGATGTTGGGAACAGCAGCGAGCTTCTGTGTTTTTTGATCAGCTTTTAAATGTTTCTGTGGGTTTTTGGAGCAAATCCAACATGTTGCATCAGTCTGAAGACTTATTAGATCAGCCTGTATCAAATCAAATCATTCACTCAATTTCTTATTTTCTAATTCATAAAAAACAGTGGCTTCAGAAAAGGCTGCATGTTGCCAAATCAAATAATAAAGTAAAGATCAGCCATAGAGGTCACATTGATATAGATTTAGCTTGAAGAGAAACTATTTCAGAAGTAAGCAGTTTTCATTTGATTTACCTCAGTGTGGATGTGACCTGACCAGAATGTAAGCTAATAATTTAACAGTTTAAAATGAAAATAAGCTAATAAAACTGATTTAAGCACTGCTAATTATTTAGTTAGCAGATATTAGCTTCTGTGGCATATTGTTATAGAGTGTATCACTAATCATGCTACAAGTCAACACAGATTATTAAACATTTCAAGCTGATTTTGCCTGTAATGTATCTAAAAATTACACAGAGAAAAAAGAACGTTTTATATTTGACAATTTTTATTAGACAAACATGACTGGAGAAGATGCCAATATAAATAAAGTTTTATCTATAAATAGGTATGCAGTGAAGAGTTTCTGGTGTCAACTAGTAAATATGATTGTTTATTATTTATATTATTCTTTAATATTATTTATGATAGGTAATAAATAATAGTTTATCACTGGTTGAAGACAATTTTTATATTATATTATAATTTATTGACTGACTTCAGGTCTTATTTAAATCTATTTACTTATAACAGGGTTCCTACAGCTTAAGGCAAGTCAAATTTAAGACTTTTTAAGACCTAATTAATGCCACTTTTAATGAAATTTAAGACCAAATTTACAAGAAAACACAAATGGACCCAGTTAGCAACAATTTTAGCCAAATATTTAAATAAAACGAGCTGTAAGAGGGATTCAGTCAGTTATTATAAAAACCAAATAAAAGTAACAATTATTGTAATATGAATTAGTCATCCTAGTACAATGTGTTAACATTATTAAGACTTCTGAAAGATTGATTTAAGACATTTTAAGGCTAATGAAGGCCTTATTTTTAGATTGATCAATTCAATGCCTTTTAAGACTTTTGAAGGGTCTGCAGGAACCCTGAATAAATTACTATAATCTTTCTATATAGTTGCTGTTTTACATGATTGTTGAATAAAATTTACATAATTAACAATAATTTTAATTTGTCCATCCATTATCTTAACCTGCTTCCTTTCAGGGTCAAGGGGGGGAGGGGGGTCACTGTGCGAGGGGCGGGGTACACCCTTGACTGCTGTTGCTTAAAACATCTATTTGACCTTCAGTTCCATCCTCTGGGATGCTGCTGTGACGGACACACAAACACACACAGACAGGTTAAATACTCACAGAAAAAAAAAACTTATCACACAAGTTTGAAAAGCTTTATTTTCCAAAATCCATCCTTGTTTTGTTTTTTTGCTCTCTAATGTACAGCACTGCGAGTGTTTCTGCTATCTCCCTGTCATTTCATCTATGTGGTTGTGGAGCGATACCCTGAATGGATGGTCACTTTTCCTCAACCTGTCACCCCTGAGAAGGCCTGGTTCACGTGACTGAAGGACAGTGTCTAAAAAAAGGCCTTAAATTAAATTATTACCTCAGTCATTGTCGACAAAAACCAAACAAAAAAAGCTCACTCAGTGTTTTTTGTCGTTTTAAATATTTTCTCTTGTACTTTAAAAAACATTAAAATCATGTAAATGAAACAATAAAAAGCTGTATTTGTTCGTCCATTTCTCTGTACCCAAACCGATTTAACAATAACATCATCTACTCTCCTCTATAATAGTTCATTATGATACAAATAACAATAACAACTCTGGTAAAATCTCTATATTTTCTCTATTTCTACATAGAATCTGCTTTTTCTAGATTATTTAAGAAAGAAAAAACTTTAGGTTATTGTTCCCACTGAGCAAATAAGAGAGAAACAAACAATGAAGAATTAAAGGCTGACTGGTTCGCTGAGTTGTGCGACTGGAGGAGGGGGGTGGGTGGGGGTGGGGCTTACAAACCTAAAGGGGGCCTGAACAGAAATGCACATCGAATGAAAGATGTCGAAGCACTAGCACTACATGGCAGTTACGGTTTGTTCACGACAGATGGCACTGCTGCATCGAGCACGAATACACACACGCACACACTCACACACTCACACACACACACACACACACACACACACACACGGGGGTTTGCTTCATCACTGAAAGTGAAGAGATGCAGTTTGACTGTGGGGGGGGAGGGATGACGCGTACGCTCCGAGTCCTTTGGAGACCTTGCCAAGAGTTCATTTTGGCATAAAAAAAGGGGGTGAATATCAGCAGATATCCTGTATGGAGGGGGGGGGGGGGGGGGGGTT
>JARVGW010000194.1:19589509-19604648 GCA_031762495.1 Anablepsoides rubrolineatus
TTGCGGTTTAGAATTAGCTTCCGCTAATAAATTTATGATATAAGCGGATTTGAAGTTGCGGACCTAAAATAATTTATGAGCGGTTTATAAATAGCGGAGCTAATTTTTCAATTAGTGGTGCCCACCACTGTATATATATATATATATATATATATATATGAAAAAAATATCCCTAGAACTGCTTCACTCCACAGGCTAGAAATGGGTAGAAATGATCAAAAGATGCAGCTTTCAGACCTTAAATAATGCAAAGAAAACAAGTTCATATTCATTTAGAAACAACAATACTAATGTTTTAACTCAGGAAGAGTTCAGAAAACAATATTTGGTGGAATGTTTTCAACCAAATACAGGGAAACTGTACAGTGGTCTCTTAATTTTTTCCAGAGCTATATATATTTACATACATATATATTTATACACATACTATATATCTCCCCTAGGAACATTTTGTAAAAGATTTACTCAAAAGTCTGAATTTTCCAGTCATTTGAAGAGCAATTTACTAAACTCTTGGAATTAAAAAACAAGATAAAATCAGTATTTTAAGTATTTTATGAAGGTGAAAATCAGACTTTACCATTAACTTTATCTGAGATCACAACTGAAACTTCCACCATCTTTATTTTTTCTACTTTCTATAGACTAAATCAACTATACTCTGAATAAAAGTTATATAAATGTATTTTTTGTCCCTCATTTGTGGCGCCTCCTAGATGGAGGGCACCCTTTGCATATGCTTACACTGCCTATGCCACGGGCAGCCCCTGTCATGTAATGTTGCAAAATGTAATACAATCCATTAGCTCTTGAAGTTTGTGATGTGAATGACTCACTTACAGCCTCGCTAAATTTTACCCTATTATTTGCACGACTGAATGAGCTACAGCTACTTTTTGCTTGCTAAGGTTGCTTAAATTTGGCGTCCATTTTGAAATTTCTTAGGGCTTTTATTACAGTTCATCCAGTGGTTCATGAGATATTTTGCTAACAGACAGACAAATGCCAGTGAGCATCATTAAAAGCAGAGAAATGACTTCCCTAACCTGGTTCGATGCTGATGTCAACAGAAGAAACACGGAAGCCATTATGGTTTGCAATAACGAGCGGCGAATAAACGCCTGCTCACTGAGCACTTTGTATTCGATGATATCAGCTGAAAAATAGCAGCTTAAATGTACCTTGCACTCACGGCTTCAGCTTCATTCGTGTGGCTGTAAATGAAACTGCTGCTTATAATTAGGCTCACACATCCTTCATCAACCTAATGTTATATTTATCTTTTTAGATTAAGTGCGGTCTTTAAAAATCCATCACTCAAATTTATCCCTTCGGCATCCATCACGCCTGTAATTTTAATACAGCAGATTGCAGTTCAGTTGTGATTTAATATTTTAGCATGAAACTCCTGGTGTCTGAGGTAATTGATAACTATCTGTGAGCAGCTTTGTTTTCTGATTAATTCTGCAGCCACATCATCTCTCTCCGCGCAGCTGAGGAAATTGCGAGCAACATTTTTCCTCCGCTGCCTGGTGTGATTGGGCTGGAGTGCTTCTCCCTGCAGAGTCAGCATCACTTCTTTGGCTTCTTGAACAAATCCCAAACAGGTAAGCAACAATCTCACTTCCCTGAGCCTCTACAACCCCTATTACAGTGGTGTTGGGACATTGTGTAAAACATAGAAACAGAATACAATGATTTGCTGATTTTTTTCAACTTATATGTAGTTGAATACACCAAAAAGACAAGATATTTAAAGTTCAAATAGATAAACTTTATTATTATTTTTTTTTTATTTGACGCCTGCAACACGTTCTGAAAAAAGCTGTGACAGGGTTAACAACAGACTGGGAAAGCTGAGGAATGCTAAAAAAACCCACCTGTGACAGGTTTATTGTGTGATTGAGTATAAAGGGAGCATCCTCAAAAGGCTCAGTCATTCACAAGCAAGGATGGGGCAAGGTTAACCACTTCATCAACAAAGTTCAATACATAACTGTAAGAATTTAGGGATTTCATCATCTATAGTCCATACGATCATCAAAAGATTCAGACAATCTGGATGCTTATTTCAGCAATACAATGCCAAGACACATCCTAACCCTAACCCTAACCCTAACCTCGGACTGTTGAGCAACTGAAGCTGTCATCAAGCAAGAATGGAAAGAATTCCACCAACAAAGCTTCAATAATTAGTTTCCTCAGTTCCCAAACTCTTATTGATTGTTGTTAAAAAGAACCCAGTGGTAAACATGACCCTGTCCCAGCTTTTTTGGAACGTTTTGCAGCATCAAATTCAATGTGAGTGAATTAAAAAAACAATAAAATGTATCTGTTTGAACATTAAATATTTTGTCTTTGTAGTGTATTCAATTGAATAAAGCTGAAAATGATTTGTAAATCATTTTTTCAATGGAATTGATGTAATTTCCTCCCAAAAAGCCATAGTCAGCACGTTTTACTAGAGCTACTTAAGCATAAACATGTTTTATTTTACCTGGCTTAGTTGGGTCTCAGAGTTCACAAAGATCTCACACGCTTCACATTGGAAGTTCTTGCTGGGCACGCCGACGCTGCCTTTGCTGCCGAGCCGCTTGCTCTTGCAGCCGGCTCGAGCTGCCACCACTTTCCCCCTGCGTCGAGGCAGAACGACGTGACCTTCCAGCATCAGCTTGTGCTTTGTACCTGGAACAGCGAGCAGAGACTTGACAGCTTCTATTTTCTGCAAAAGTAATAGCTCTGAGGCCAAAATAAATCCCAGTCAAATGTAAAAAGCTTTTGAAAACATCTTGCTTCAAAAGAAAACGTGTCAGTGTCAGGTCATGCTCTTACCGCTGTTGTGCGCATCCAGCTGGGAGACGGAGTTGACTGTGACTTTGCAAACAGGACAATGAAGGTGAGCTTTGCTCTTTTTGGCCTCTTTGTTGTCATCTGTGCGCGGCTCCCCATTCGTGACGGACGAGTCCGCGACCCCGCCGGACTCGATGCTCAGACTTACGACCTTTGTGACCTCTGTGACCTCTATCACCTCCGGGGCGCCGCTGTCTGACGCCGTCTCGGAGAGCTGCGAGGATGGCGATATCTGAGGAGGGGAAAGGGTGACCGTGTCCACAGAGGAGAGCTCGGACACGGGTGTCAACATGACCGAGCTCCTGGGACTCTCCTCGAGTTTCTCTTCCAGGATGGCTGGTTCTGGATCAGACTGAAGACCTGCACAAAAGAGAAGAATGTTAGCAAACAGTGCCTTTCAAAAGACTGTTTTGCAAGGGGTGGCCAAGGTGGTTTTTTTAGTGGCACTGCGGCTGCCACATTCGTCCCGATATGTCCCTGGAATGTGCTCAATTTAGGAAAACAAATACTGAAAATAATTATTTCTAACAGTTTTAATATTGTATGCATTTTAATTAATAAAATATAGATTTACATATTTATTTATAACAACTTGCAAACTATTTTCTAGACAATCACGTTTTAACTCATCTTATCTTTGTTTTATTTTGTTCCTGGAATAAAAATCCACAAACGTTGCCTTTTCTATGAAATATTGCAGGTGATGAAAGACTGAAATCGAATGAATTCTGTCATCAGTCTAGCGAAATGCTACATGCTAAAAACAATGCTGCAATCCGGGACAGTACGGATCGGGCAGCCACAGGTGCATACAACAAGCAGTATTCAAGATGGCTATAACTCAGGTACTTTTAGACATTAAATAAAAAAAAAATTAAATTATTTTTATTGTGCTTATATATAAAATATAGATATTTTTTCCTTTTTTTTCCCTTGTTCTTATGTTGACCAGCAGAGGCCCGCACAAGAATTCTAATGTGTGTAAACTGCTAGTATAAATAAATAAATAAATAAATATCTATCTATCTATCTATCTATCTATCTATCTATCTATGAGTTAACAGCATCTGAATTTTATCTTAGTGACATTTGCATTTGCTTCAGGAAAATATTTGCCCTTCCTCCCTTCCCTCTCCTTTACACTTCAAATATCAAGTGGACCTGGAGTCTCAGTCAATATAAACAAACCCATCGACTTTCAGGTCCCACCGATAAGTCACCGGAGCTCCATTACACCCCTGCCCCCCCCCCTCACCCCGATGGCCTCCCACGGGAGTCGCACACACTTCACCCCCAGAGCTCCGTGCGCTACACTCGCTGAATATCTCCACTTCATTTACCGGGCCTTGTCGTCTCACAGAGGCAGCCCACCTCGGTGCAGCCGTTGCTCTATTGATTTTCCTTTATGTCTCAGAGTAAATTCATCATTAGAGATAAGGCTCTTCCTTTCTCATTCCTGCTTGGGTAAAAGAAACTATACAGGTGCAAGATTAAGCAGACCCCTCGCTGCAATGAGAGTGACCCCTGAGGGAGCTGAGCTCTTTTTTCTTAAGGATTGTGTGTATGTGTGTGTGTGTGTGTGTGTGTGTGTGTGTGTTAGGGTATCCTGAGAGATTATAAAAAACAAGCCCACCTGAGAAGTTTCCAGTGATACTGATTAGTGGGTTTGCAGAGGAAAACACGGAGGTTAGTGAGAATCAAAGCACTTGGAAATTCAATAACTGAGATCAAAGGGGAATTCATTTAGACATTATTATAAAATATCCCTGCTGAGGTTCTATTTGAGCTAAAACATACCTTTTTTTATTCAGTTCAAACGATACCTTTAATAATAACAGCAGTGAGTTCCGTTAAGAAAAAACGAATTTGCATAAAAATCTGGCAAGGCACACACTTTTGTGATGGACAGGATTTGTCCTCATTAATAACATGGCTTTGATAAATCCAGTGATCATTTCTGCACCAAAATATCTACATTAGGGCTCCCCAAATGGCAAAATATCGAGATCAGCCATTAAGTTTATACAATACATATTTTCTGCAGTTTTTGCCAGTGAAAACCTTCTTTATAGACAGACTTTGGAGATTTTTTTAAATGAAGCTAACCAATCTATATGATTGCAGAAACTGCCAGAGCAACTACGGGCAGCATTTTGGCAGCTGGTCCTCTGTGGAGCAGAACTAGACACCAGCAAAACAAGGGGGCGTCTGGATAAATGTTGAGCAGATAATCTGCAGTTTTCTTTATCGTGAAAAGAATTGAATTTATGTTTTCAACAGTCCAGTCAGTTCCTAAGAGCTCGCTTGTCAACAGATTGATCTGCTGAGAGCTTTAACCACAGACCAACAGCTGACTACGAGCGGACTCATTACAGACTCCACGTTCAGACAGTGAGCACTTGATTTAGGAGGCAGGCACTGATCCGAGGCAGCCTCGGAACATAAACAAATTCCCCGGGGAAGCATACTTGCTTTAAATCATCATTACTGTGGTGGCAGACAGAGTCCCCGCAAAAGATGACTTCAACAGCGGAGTCAATCAAAGCCGAGGGTGATTGATGCTTGTCATGATTGATGGTGGCTCTGGGTCTCCTGGCGCCGGCTCAGTGCTCTCTCACATGCGGGGATCACTGTCCTTTGGTAGTCTGAGGCATGGTTTATAACAATCGATCTGTCTCTTTGTGCGACTGGAGTTTTCAGGTCTGCTCGTCTTGTTTCTGTATGAACGACTCGTCACGTCCAAGAAGACAGAATATCTATGAAAACCACCGCGTGGATTTTAATGAAAGAATCATTAGATTTATAAGTGATCAACCATTTTAAGATGGGTTGGCTCGAGTCACGCAGTTTAAATTTGTAGCTCCATGCGTTTACAGCTCCAAAACAGAAGTCCAGTCATCTTTTTTACTTCTAATTTAATGTCTTGGTTGACCGGGAATCCACAGAAACATCATAGTAACATCCAACTTGGGTCATGAACCACATCGATCCTAAAATTCGATACTTTAATTCCAGCACTTTGATCCAAAAATAAAATGCTTCACCGGAGCAACCGGTCAGAGGCATGTTCAGATATAAACACTGAACTAAACAAGCACATCAGATAATTATTTAATCAGGCAGAGCTGATTGAAATGAACAGCAACTTCAGAATCAATGTGCTACAAGTAGCATGTTTAGCTAGCTCTGGAAACAGAGAGCTGAATGTGGCGTCACATATTTTCTGTGCATGTCTGTCAGATTGATGAACAGTTTCTACCCCCAGGCCATCATCATCATCAACAGCTGATCATCAGACATCCATCAGATAGATCATATATTCTATAACTTTTATCATACATTACTGCATTTCTGCACCTTATTCATAGTCATCTACCTCTACACTGCTGCTGTCGTACTAATATTTAATATTTACTCAGCATACTGCTGGCATATTGCTTTCTTTATGTATAATGTGCAATATGTGTAAATTATATGTAAAGTATCTGTATATTGTTAATATTAGAGACACGAACAGTCAGAAACAAATTCCTTGTGTGTGTCAACATACTTGGCCAATAAACCTGATTCTGATTCTGATGTGGGTCACATCAGTGCTGTGTAGAGTTCACACTGGAGTCTGATGCAGGTCACAAAATGTAATGTGAACGTTCATGCCAAAAAATCTTTTTTTAAATCTGAATTGAGCATTAAGACCTGTAGGAGGGCCAAGAGTCAAGACCATAGGGGTCTAGAAGAGCTGTGTCCAATCCTGGGCTTGAGGGACACTAACCTGCGTGTTTTACTTGTTTCTTTGCTCCAACTCACCTGATTAAGTGATTGGATTAACTTGTCACGTTCTGCAGAAGCCCATCAATCACCCATTCATTCAAATCATGATTGTTAAAGCAGAGAAACTGGTTAAACATGCAGGATAGTGACATTTTTGGACAAGGATCGGACACTTCTGGTTTGAAAGGAGTGTTAGGAGTTGAGAATTGTAAGCAAGAGCCTGTATTTTTAATGATTTGTACACTGAAAGTTTAAATTAAACTAAATGTTTTAGTGAGATAAGCTCAGTTTTTGACTTTGTTTAAATGAGAATCTTAGGTTTTGTATAGAATAGTCTCAATGTGAGGACAAAGAAGCAGCTTTAACTTTAAGAAATAGAGTATTTTGTTTTATTCATTAAGTAGAAGCGACTGAACTGAACTACAAACCTTACATGTTTCTTGAATTTGAGTTGTTTATACGACCCCAAAGGTTTTATTCTTTTAGGCTGAAGTTAAGACCCACTTGCTTTGTTATTCAGTTGAGTTGGATGGACTATTTGGAGGTAACATAAATGACTTTCATTCTGCAGCTCAGAGTTGGGTGTTCACTACACTCAGCCTTGTGATTGATCCGAGCCCTCCAAAGTTGCAAGATGGTGGGAAAAGTGCGAGAGCGTGAGGTGTTGTGTAAATAACAGGGCGGTTTTAGATCGATCGAAGTCGCGCCGCCGTCTTTGTTACTCCATTTTCGTCTTGATTTCAGCTCCTTGACTCCTCATTACTCCCCCCTGCTCTCTTCTGTCCACGTTAGAACGAGAGGACGGTGACGCAGCCAGCATTGGTGTGTTTGTGCAGCACGAAAAGAGCTCTACAAAGTGCTGGTTGAGTAGAGGGCACAGAAAAGTGTTGAGTGGTCTCATTTAATGGGCTGCCAAAACAAATATAAAATGAAAGAAATCAAAAGCACTCATCTATTTTAAAATAAAAGGTTATATTTTTCACTTTGGTGGTGCAAATAGACATCTAATGTTTGACAAAGGAAGATAAGTAAGAAGCAAACTGTAATTTGGCCATTAGCATTTTATGTCCAGACTTTTTATTTAACCATCAGAAGAATGGAGCAGGAATCGTGCAGCTTCCCCCCCATTTTATTCTACTTCCTTGTCCCAAATGAGATCGCTATCTGTGCAGAATTTCCAAATGCAAGACAGAATATTAGAGAGGGGATAGAAAAGTACCGTCAGAGAGGAATGGAGACAATTTCTCCTCCACATGGACACGTGCACGCACTTTTTCGCTTTGAGCGCCAAGAGTCTCCTTCAGAAAGGAGAACGTGGACAAAAGACCGAGAGCCTGATAACACTCTCATCAAATATAATTTTAATATTCTGTCATTGCAAAGGCCCTGAAAGAGGGAAACAGCAGCAGAGGCGAACGGAGACGATGAGTGGGAAAATGAAAGATAAGATGAAATGAAAGAGGGAGACCGAGGAGAGAGGGGGAACAAATAGGAAGAGGTTGGGTCAGCGAGGAGAGAAAGTAGATAAGTCGCAGCTAATTTTTATGCTGTGAATAATTTTGCCATCCAAAGCAATTTTGTGCAGAGGAACACTCTTTAATAAGCCCAATTGTGTGATTGGCCTAATGTGAAATTGAAATGCAGCAGTGCGATCCGGTGCTGGCATGCACCACAATACCAAACTGTAATGGAATAGCTCTCCAAATTAATGCTCTATGTAATGAATTATGTCTGCCGTGAAAAGTAAAGGCTGGTGGGGCCGTCTGAGGGTAACGCTCACATTGTCTGCACCGAGCAACCAATAACACACCTGTTGACTGTTCCTTTAAGGACGCCAGGTTCAGAACTAACAATGTTGCAGGAGTAAACACAGGGTGCAGCTACAGTTCATACACTGCTTCCTTATTGACTTTCTGAGTAACTAGTTGTACAACTTGTAATTTTAAAGGAGACATATACAAAATCCTTTTTTTTAGCTGTAGTGTTGTGTACTTGGAGTCTCTAGGAGGCAGAAAAGTTGGATTTAGTTTCTCTTGGTGCTGTGCAGATATCTTTATAGTCTGTTGGGTTCATATTTTTCAACCTGTTCAGTTTTCTTTATTTTCCATGAACTTTTATGAATCATTACATCCAATTATTTTGATCTAAATCTAAACTAATCTAAACTAGATACCAGAGTTGTAAAGTAACTTATTGTTTTGTGTTGTCGCATGTTTGTTTTTATTCAGATTTTACAATCATTTGTATGTGTTTTTATTGTTTTGTTTGATTGAACTTTGGTTTTAAAAGGTTTTATATAAATATAGATGTACTTACATAGAAATACAGCTGAAAAAACTCAAGATGGTGACGAGTTTAACAGTAAAGCTGAAATCTGTGCAGTGAAACCCAAGGATGAAGGTCTTAACTGGGATTTGTTTTACTGAAAAGTGAAGAAGGTTCCTCAGCTGGAGCTGAAAATCCCGATAAACTGATGAACAGCTTTGTCATTCATCCAGTCCTGATACTTTTTGTGTGTGCAGACCCACCGTTGGTATTATCACTCTACCCTTTGCCTCCGAGCTTCGATCTCGGACATGTTTACTGCTATTCCACGGTTGGCTTCAACCGGCGCTGCAGTTGGCAAACACTGGGGCGAGGGTTTCGGAAATGGATTATCTGAGCAGGCCTTCGGGTCCGGTGGCTCCAATCCCACAAAAGCTGCAGAACTAAGTACTATTGAACTTTAGCTGCCAGTTTTTAACCCCTTAGCTCTCTTATATTTTAGTTTTCTGCTGCTTTCATTGACTGCAGGTGTATGGAAGATTACAGGTGCTTCACACTGGATGTTAGCTTTAAGCAGATGTTTGAGGAGCTCAATAAATATTTTACTCTGAATCACTTAAAAAAAAGCGATTGTGCTTTTATTTCAACTTTACTGGGGTTCTTTATAACTGGATCTTTAACTGTCTTTTCATTGTTTGCAGCTGGAATGAAATGCAGCGGCTTGTCTTCAACAGGAACAGAAATGTGTGATCATACACCACCAGTGCTGGCCTCGCTCCATCTGCTTTTTCTTTCTGGCAGGGATGCTTTTAGGATTTGAACACTTATTTTAAAAAATCTGACTGTTCTGTCTCCACCTAATCTATGCAGGCTTTTAACATTCTGTCATATAGCAGATGCTTAACCTGAAGCAACTTACACGTTAAACAAATTACACACTAGATACTCATATTCAGATTAATGAGGGATTTATAGACAAAACCAGGGGTGTAGTTTATGTGATGCACAGGTATATACAGTATACCCACTTTAAAATCTCTTGGGTTTGTGTATCACCACATAAAATAAGCAGAAATAACAGTTTAGCACATATTCTCAAAAAATACTGGTGGTGTGGCAGTATTCTAACCATGCACAAACAGGCCCAGTTCATTGCCTCAAGTCCATCAAGTATAAAACTAGCTTAAGGCCCTGTCACACTGTGTCAATGTATGAAAAGTTTTTTTCCCTAAATGACTAATAAAAGTTAGATATTTGATCAATTTGTTAGCATTACAGTGTGTACATGCATAAAAGAAGCCTCCAGTTATTTTTTTATGTAGATGTCTCCAAACTTTTCATAAGTTGGCATAAGTTGTCTAAAACGTCATAGTGTGACAGGGCCTTAAAATGCACTGCACACTACGAAAGAGGATTACGGTCACTGGAAAAATAAAATAAAATTCTGACTTAAATCTCAGAATTCTGAGGAAAAATGTCAGAATCATTGTTTTTTTTTTTCAGTGGCCCTAATCCTCTTTCGTAGCACACCCTTACACAATGTTACAGACTGATTTTCTGAGCTTAATGGAAAAGCCAAATAATCAAAATGAGGCTGACGGTGAACAGACTGAAGCACCTGCAGGCGGTGCCAGAAAGCACTACAATGTGGTGGTCCGCAGAAAAACTCATAAACATGAATAATAATAATAATAAATTAACTTTATTGCATCAGTCTATGTTCCCCAATTGTAACTCAATGATTATTTGTGATAAAAAAAATATTAAAATAGTTGATATTCAGCAATTTAGTTTCAGTTATACCTATTCTCAATCTAAACTTATTACTTTTAGGAAAAAATTGTCATTTTATTACAAAATATGTTCTTACTAGTCTTATAAATAATAAAAAAGTGCACTGTGTGAATATATGGAATAAATGTCTTGATGTATCTCTGTAATCCAGGTCATGTCACTAAGGAGTGTCATAACCTTCTCATGGCAGTCTTTCTGGTTCAAAATCACTGTTCACCTGCCTTTGTCTGCCGGCAGGATGACGATGTTCTTGTCCTGTGGGAATGAGCCAGCACAGAAGAGCAACATCTACAGGCCAGCGGTCACTCTTTCAGGGATGAAGGTTAAAGAAGAACCTGTCCAGAGGACTTACTTATTTTTCTTTTTCATTGTATGGAATAAATTACGGTTGCGACTTGAGTAGAAATTGAAGGTCCCACTTCCAAAAACTAGACCACAGCACTGGACAAGACCCCCTATGAACACTGCAAGACGCCCTCACTAATGCCAATCTCTAAAACGGGCCATCCCAGTAAAATGCTCCTTTTAAGAATCAAACCAAAATTTTCCAACTGCAAGAAAATCACTTTACCGCTGAGCAGCATCATTACACCCAAACTAGAGTTCTGAGGTTAACCATCCGAGTTCAGACATCTAAAACACACAGAGAGCTGATCCTGCCTCTGCAGTTTCTGCTCCATGTCAGAGAACAACTTATATGAAATGCCCAGATACAGTTAAATGGGGCAGAATGGAGAGATAACACACACACACACACACAGGATGTATAAGTGAAACACAGAGGAGCAGGGAGGGGAAAAAGGCAGGATATTAGTAATCTAAAGGTAGCTGCAGGCTGGAGTTTAGAATAAAGAAAAAGAACAAAAAGTGGAAGCAAAGCTAACAGTGATCAACCACAAAGTGGAGAAGATCAGTAACAAATATCCCACTCTTACTGCTGCTTTCCTTCTCTGAGCTCGTATCTGTGAGTGCAGGAAGAGCCACGTCGCTGGATATCTTGCTTCGCTCTCTTTCTCTTCCTGCAGACGAGGCGTCTGCAGCCCGCCGCTGCCGGTTCTTCTGGGCCTCCATGGCTTTCAGTTTCCGGGCATGTTTGTGGCCTTTATAGTGGGCCTCTGCTTGGTTCTGTTGGGTAAAAAATAAAAAGTAAAAACAAAATCAGAAAAATAAAAATACAGGTTTGAAAGGAAGATGAAGAGAGGAGCCTGTGCATTATCTGCTGGAAAGACTGGAGCCCACGTGCAGTAAATGTTAAACTGCCTGAATCTTCCCCCCCCCCTCCTCGCATCCAGAGGCAGAAAGCAGGAGAGTCTGTTTCCACCTGATAACGGAGCTGGCACACGGGGAGGCCAGAGGTATAATTGCATGTGTAATATGCAACAAGGAAGAGGATTCCATCTCTACAACTACCTTATTAATGTGCACGGTGAGAGTCAGCCTCTGCAAAACCCAGGCAAGTTTTCCAATACATACTAATGTTGCACACATTCGAGTCCCTGTGAGCGCACAAACACAAAACCCACTCTGACTGCACTTCAGTAAAAAAAAAAACATGAATTTCTTTTGGTGGATCATGATTCTCATCCTTCTCATGACCCCGTTCAATCTGTGAACACAAGCTTTGTTGTTAGACTACAAACACACACTCACACACAAAAAATCAATCAATAAACAGATCACTCATTAAAAGCTAAAGCAGCCTCTGGGGATCAGCTCTCATCAGTTAGCAAGGAAGGAACATGATTATGGGTTTGAGAAGCAGAACAAGGACCCAAACTCATGGGAAATAAAATTTCTACAAAATCATTTCAAACTATATAAAAACAGGGATTAATGTGGGCCTTTTTATGCTTTTAATTAAAGGTTGAACGTAAGATCCTGCTAGATGTGTTCACACTCTCAGCTAAAATCGTGTCTTGGCTAATGTTGGTTAGCTGTGGCAGCCATCTTGCAGTCATCTCAATCAGTTGTAGGTGTAGATCCAATGAATATGTTCTGAAAGATTCACTAAAATCTGTTCAGTGGAGACAGAAATGGTTGAAAACACCAATTAACAAAGGTTTTAAGTGAAAATCTAACATGATCAAATTGTGTTCATAGTACGTTTTTGGAATAAACTTGAAGCACACAAAACCTGAACTCAATATTTTTTAAATTTACAAAGTTATAATTATTTTTGTGTTTCCTACAATTGTTTAGCTGTGGCAGCCATCTTAAATTGTGTTGACTTTAAAATTTAATCAGTTAAAGATGTACACCCATTACCTAATTTTTGAGATTTTCATTAAAATGTGTTCAATGGTTTAGAAAATATTTTGCTAACAGACAGAAATGGTTGACAACATCAATTAACAAATGTTTTAATTGAAAATCTAGCATGATAAGTTAGGCCTTATAGTATGTTTTAGGAATAACATAGCACACAAAATTTGAGCTCAATATCTTTAAAACTGACAGTTATAATTATTTTTGAGTTTCCTACATTTTTTTTTAGCTGTGGCGGCCATCTTGAATTGTGTTGACTTTAAAATTGATTGTGTTATAAATGTACAACCAGTGACATCTTCCTGAGAGTTTCATTAAAATCCATTAATTGATTCACAAGATGTTTTGCTAATCTTGGCTATAATTAGTATTCTTATTATGTGGAGAATTTAGTGTGCATTCTTAATATTTTGTGTTATTATTAAACCAAACCATCTTCCTATCATTTCACACATTCTCAGAAATGAGTCACACAAACCCTACAAGGCAGGAAGCGATTTGAATAAAAACGGAACATTTCTGTGAAGAACTCCTCGGTGAGAAATAAATACGAGCAGTAATTAGACATGAGACAAGCAAACTCCACCAGATTTTTTTCTTTCCCATTTTTTTTTCATGTGGTGCAACGATGCCAATTTCCTTGATTGTCTGAGAATGAACAATACATCAAGTCCCATAACCAATTAAAAATGATTAGTGCTGGAGCTGCAGAAACAGGTTTAGAGGAAATCACACACACACCAGCGTTACCGCACCAACATCCAGAGCGTTTAGTGTTCGTCGTGTTCAGAGTGACCCAATGGTGCAGCTTTTGTTTTGAAGGATGTATAAGCAGGACGTCTTATTGCTCTGCTGTTAGAAAAATAAAAAAAGGGTTTGGGGGGGGGGAAATCGGCTGATGTGATTGGATCGGCCGGCGGCTCCCTCATCGGCGGAGTCTTCATCCAACCGAGCCTCGTGGAGGCGGAGGGACGAGGCGTGAAATGAGCTTTGGTTCGGTCAGGAGAAACTGCAGGGGGATACAGTTCTCTCTAAAAGGATTCAAGATTGTTCAGTCATCAAGAAATCCCTGGGATAAAAGCAAACAAGGGAGTATATGTTGTACGTAGCGTGGACACACACTGAGTGGATGTTAAAGATGTTTTTTTTAAGCATTTAGGAGGAACCAAATTCTGTCTGTTATAGGAAATATGAAATACAGAAACATAACAGTACATTAAATCAGACAGATGCCTCATAAATAAGATAAAAACTGGGATTTACAGCAAGTTTGGAACAATTAAACAGAATCCCTGCATTTAGGATCAAACATGATTAGGTCCTGTAACATTTCAACCTAACCTGGCCCTTTCTTTCCTACGCTGTTCAACCCAATTCTAGTTTCGCTTCATTTCATCCGGGCCAATCAGACAACAGAACGTCGATTTTCTGTGCAGTGTCTGCTTGTAGTTTATTTTACCTGGGCCAATCAGCAAACAGAGGCGGAGTTTTGAACGAAAATTTGAAAATATCCATTAATAATCCATGATAGAAACATCACATAATCCGTCATTTTTGTTGTCACAGAAACCGGTCGTGGGTCCAGTGGGAGGTGGGTCAATGACATCATCGTCTTAAAACATTGAGTTTACCTACCTTTGAACAGTTCAACACAAAAACAACATATTCATATATAATCTGACTCCAAGAATGTCTGTAGTTACCTAACTCTCACAAAGAGCTGCTCTAAATTATCTCGTGGCTACACAATACTATTTTGTGACCACACGTTATTATCTCATGACCACGAGATAATTCTTTTTTATCCAATGTCGGATTTTTGTAACTTGTAGCTTGTGGTCATTTTGTGTAACTTGTAGCTTGTGGTCATTTTGTGTAAATTGTAGTTTGTGGTCATTTTGTGTAACTTGTAGCTTGTGGTCATTTTGTGTAACTTGTGGTCATTTTGTGTGATTTGTAGCTTGTGGACATTTTGTGTGACTTGTAGCTTGTGGTCATTTTGTGTAACTTGTAGCTTGTGGTCATTTTGTGTAACTTGTAGCTTGTGGACATTTTGTGTAACTTGTAGCTTGTGGACATTTTGTGTAACTTGTGGTCATTTTGTGTAGCTTGTGGTAATTTTGTGTGACTTGTAGCTTGTGGTCATTTTGTGTAACTTGTAGCTTGTGGTCATTTTGTGTAACTTGTAGCTTGT
>JARVGW010000194.1:19608588-19654783 GCA_031762495.1 Anablepsoides rubrolineatus
GTGGTCATTTTGTGTAACTTGTAGCTTGTGGTCATTTTGTGTAACTTGTAGCTTGTGGTCATTTTGTGTAACTTGTAGCTTGTGGTCATTTTGTGTAACTTGTAGCTTGTGGTCATTTTGTGTAACTTGTAGCTTGTGGTCATTTTGTGTAACTTGTGGTCTCTGGAGCCAGAGGGGTGAAATTGTCCACAGCACTGTGATGTGGTGAACTCTACAAGTCTGCAACTAAATATTCCAGTCTGAGAACTGAATCTGTTTACTGCGTCCAAACCAGATTCTCGAATAAACCCATTTCTAAAAGAAAAAACCCAGAGTTGTCCACACTAGACTGTGTTTCCTGCCTACAGATAACTCTGGCACAGCAAACTGGTACTTTTAAACTGAGTCGATTTGTAAAACTGAGCCGGAGTGTCAGTTTACCTATTTTTCCAATCTGAACATTATGTATTAGGTTGAGTGTTTTGAATGCCTGAATAAACTCTGATGAAGGTGTTTGAAAGTTGGAAAAGTCTTCCAGCTCTCTGGGAGACAGATAAAGTTGCAGTCACCCCGACACGTCTCTTTAAGTCGCTGTGTCGGAGGAAAGGAACAGGGTTTTCTCGGCTCCCTGTCTCCTGTGTCTCAGACCGTCTTTGAAGTTTAAAGTTCAAGTAAAAGTGTGTACCCGCGTATGTGTGTTTTAACAAACTAAAGCTGTCTGAAGGCTTTCTGAACTCGTACCTGTTTGTTTTGTATGAATATGCATGAGAACGCTCTGGGATGTTTCTTCCCGTCTGTGGATGCTTACAGTACGCGACGCTCGCTGTGAGCAGGATGGCAAAAATGGATGGAAGAGCTGAGAATCCACCTCCTGCTGTGGCTGCTGATTGTTTCTGCACTTCACTGATAAACGGAAACTCCCCCTGCTGTCTAAATCCTTGGTAACAAAACAACTCACACATATACAGGATTTACTAAAAGAAAAAAAAATGAAGCAAACTTTTAAACACGTTACGTATAAAAATAGAAAAAAAATGGTGTAACGTTTTTAACCTTCTTACCGTGGAATTAAAGCGCAGGTGGCAAATGTTGCAGGAGATGATCTGTTTCTTCTTGAGGGGCTGAGGGACACCAAACGTGTGATTGATCACCGCCTTCTGGACCGGGTCCATCTGAGAGACACAAACACCACCTTAATGATAAAGTGAAAGTCTGCAAATAACAAAAATCTGTCTTAAAGGAGACATCATGCTTTGAAATTCTTCTGTTTTACATTCAGTTGGGGTCTATATAAAGTGAAACTGAATTCCTTATTACTGTAACTCCACAAGCCCCGCCCCTTTTCTAGGTTGGGTCTCAGATCAACTCGTTTTGAGGCTGTTTCTTTAAATCCAAATCCAAATAAGACGCTTTACATCCCGCCCCCCTCCAGCTTCCAGACCGGTCCATTCTAGTATATTAGATGGGTTTATGACTGTATAGCAGCGCAGAAACTTCAAAAATAAAATTAACTAATGTTAAATTTTGCTTCAGCATGTAAGACAAAGAATAACCCCTAATTTACACTACATGTAGTGTAAATTAGGGGTAAAGTCCAGACCTTATTTGGCAATTCCATTGCAAATTCTGTGATGTTGAAAAGAAACGTGTTGTTACTTTATTGCGTGTTGACAATCAGACATAAAGACTAAATAGACTTGAGGTTATATGTAAGAAAAGGTTCATACAACACCCAGCTAGCCGGACCAAATAATACAGACATTTAATTCAGTCATGCTTTTTGGGAAATAACATTTAAAATAAATAAATATTTCCAAAACAGGAAATACAATCTTCAGATTCTGGCCCCGCCCACTTCAAAACATTACTCCCTGACCACGTGACCAGATTCTCACACACACTTCCTACCATCTGATGAGATAAATACGTGTGTGTGTGTGTGGTCAGTGTAATTGGGGCGTGTAAATATATCAAAGAGAGCACATTCTATTTGAGTCAACCATGACATGTCACTCAAAACAGATTGTACCTCGACTAAATCACAGTTTAATCATAAAAATAGATGATTAAGCTAAATAAGTAGTACAGTAGGTGTGATGCATTAAATCATTAGTAAACAGAATAAATTTCCTTCATTGTCATAGTTCAGAAAACTTCATAGAAAACAGAAAACTGAACCAGTTGGAAAATACGACACAAACAGAATATAAAGATATTTAAATTCAACTTTTCTGTCTCCTAAAGACTCCAAGTTCACAACAAAATGAATATAATGACGAAAAAATCTTTTTATTATTATTTTATTATAAAGTTTATTCATTTCTTTAAGAAAACCCAACATAAATTCTATATACAATTAAAATACAAATCATAAATTAAATGAAAGGCAGCAGAAGAAGAATTTTTTTTTAATAATATCTGCCCCATTTTTAGAATACATAAATTTAAACAAAAATAGTTTTCAAACAACAAAAACAAATCAAACACAAAAAACAAGGTTTAACTCCTCCTTGAACAACAATTCATATGAATATACTTTTTACCATTTCATATTTCTCTAACAGACTAATCTTTAATCATTCCCTTAAATACACCCATTGATCTGTCATTTTTAACATCATCCTCCAGATTTCATCTATAATCAACCAAATCATAGAACTACAAAAATTAGATTTTGCACAATATGTCCCTTTTAAAACACATAATGCACAAGTTAGAATGACTGAAAACATGTAAAACGACTGTATTTAAGATCAGAATTTGTTCTGAATACTCCTGAACGCCACTGAATTAGACATTTTTAGCTGATGCATGAGTCAATCTGACACATTCACATCATTTTGAAGAGGCTGCTCTCATTAAATAACTCATGAAATGCCCCTGAACATCACTTATGATTCAATAACATCAATGTCAAATAATATTTCTGCCTGCAGATGAAGCTCCTCCTCTGGTAAACAAACTACAACAATGAAAAAACAACAACAAAAAAAACAAAACAGGGAGCGATGATGTTTCAGTGACAGCCGAGCTGTTTTAAGGCATAAATCTGGAACAAATAAAAACTTTGTTAATCAGCATGTTGTCACTTCACCGTTTGATGAGACGGGAATATCTTGGCGCTTCTCAGTGATTATGTGTGATAGCTTTAGGGAATTTTCCCGATCATCAATGCCTCTTTCGCCCACATGTACAGAACATCCTCACCACCGGCGGCTGTTTTTTTTTAAAAATGTTTATTACAGACGCTCATTAAAACCCAAACTCTCTTCAGCTGTCACGTTTCCCCCCTCATTGCTGCTGCTTTTTTTCAGTCAAGTTAATCATCTTCTGATTTGTTTCAGTTTTAATTTCAGAGCCTGGCAGGGTTTACAGTACAGTCCGAACATAATTCTGTCATGAAAACAACACAGGCTGCAGTAGTTCTCCTTACAGCAAGTGAACATTTAAACAATCACATGTACTTCTTTTAGCTGCAGAATGCCAATTTTAGCTGCTTCTTGCAATTTTAGGCAATGTGTAACTGTTTGTTGCTAAATTTTGCTTTTTCAAGCTAAAAACCAACATTGGAGCCCTTTTAAAGGCTTCTTTAGATTGATTGTTTTTTTTGTGTACAGTGCCCTGAGACAACAGTTGTTGTGACTTGGAGCTATATAAATAAACTGAATTGAATTAAGCTTCTTTCTACGTAGTTAAACATTTTTTATCTTCTTGAATTAGATTTGCATGAACTCTTTTGCTATTAAACATATTCAGCTCCATTTCAGCAGTTTTCAGCATCAAGCACTCACATTGTCAAACTTATAGTTGTGGTTTAAATAAATAGAGGGAAAACCTTTGGTCTTCTGTTATATTTGTCTTCAACACTATCAGTTACTACACTAAAGTATTTTAGGAGCAGAATTTGAAGAGATTAATCTAGTTTAACGGTGAAAAGACAGCAGAGAGTCTCAGGACGACAGTTTATAAACAGCAGTGAAACCTGAGGCTTCATTATCAGATCTGTGGTTCACAATGACAGCTGATTCCACAGCGGCTCGCTTTAACGCCGTATAAAATGTCACAATCACATTGGATCTTATCCTCAGCTGGCACGGGGTCGGACCCCGTCTATCCTCTGCTCGCATCTGAGGAGAGGGCTGTTCTCACCTCGAGCAGGACCGCCGTGCCCACCGGACCCAACCCGCTGACCCCGCTGACAGCCTCAGCTGCCCACGGATCAAGGAGTTCTGGGGTATTGATAGCGCCGCCTCAGACGCCGCCTCAGATCCACGTCGTGTCGGGGTCAGCCGGATCCTCTGTAAGAACAGAGTCCGGTTTACAGCGGATTCCTCGGGGGGCCAGGTGTGAGGGGCACCATCGACACACCTGACAAAGATCCCTGCTGGTGTGTCTCTGCCTCAGAGCTGACCACCTCTGCTGGCCTTCTCTGCATGACTGAAAGCTACCTCTGGGAGTTCCTGACTATTCCTGACTGCTGAAATGTAGCACCCCCCTCCAGCCGACCCAGCAGGGCGGGCTGCACACAGACATTTGTTTTAGAAACTGAAGAATGTAATCATTGTCCGTCTGCAGCCATCCTGAACAGACAACTATAAATGCCTCTTTTGTCCCAGCCTCTCCTCAGCTGTCCAAGTGCAGACAGAAGTTCTCCTGCGCCGCACGGCCGAAACCCTGCTGGAGTTTCAGGACAGGTAGAGGGAGGAGGGAGAGATGAAGACAGAGTACGGTGAGGGGAGGGTGTTAGCAGAGACATCAGGGGAGTTGGAGATTATATGGAGACATTCATTTATTCATTCACTCCTCAAGCTTGAAACTTGCACCTTATCAGAAGTAAGACCCTGTTCACACAGGAAGAGGGTTTTTTCTATAATTTGTTAGCCTGGTAAAAACCAGACCCTTGTCCTTCATTTTGCTTCATACGAGGGTCTGGACTCTCGGTTATAGAGAAGTGATTCTAGCTGGAGGCGTGGCCTCTGTTAAAGTTTAAAATGATTGGATCTGTTGGCTGCGACGTATGTGTGCCAGCTCCACTGTGAAGGATGCTAAGCTAAGAAGCTAACATGAAAACGCCTGCGCTGTAAACAACCCTACTGAGAGGAGAGAAGTACCGAGCTGAACGAGACGGCTGTAAATGAGAGCTGCTGCTTTGTCAGACTAATTTAATTTAATTTGGAAGCCTTATCAACACAGACTGGCTTCATTCACTTCCTCCACTGCCATATGCTAAACTAACTAACAGACACTGCGCTGAAAATTGACATCGTTCAAAACTCCGCCTTCTGTTTGCTGATTGGCCGAGATAAAATAAACTACAAGCAGACACTGCACAGAAAAGTGATGTTTTGTTGTCTGATTGGCCCGAATGAAATGCTCCTGAATAAATCCTCGTCTATGGGAGAAATCCCAGACAGAGCCGTGAAGGGAAACTAGAATTGAGTGGAACTGTGTAGGAAGGTAAGGGCCAGGTTAATAATTTGTGCAAGAGTGAGACAATTATTAAATGTTATTGCATTTTAGTGGGAACAGCCGAAAAACAACTATTTTAAAAACGATTATGCTATAGACCACATGTCAAACTAAAGGCCCGCAGGCCACATGACTTGTGTATGGCTCGTTGATGAGGCCCCGCCCCCATCTCGCTTTTACAAAAAAAGGCTGTATATCAATTGTAAACTTTAAATTTATTATTCAATGCAACAAAATAAACTAATTTAAAAGGTGAAAGATAACAATGCTTGTCCGGCCCCTAAGCTATTGACTTTAACTGTGGCCCTCTGAGCAATTCAGTTGAACATCCCTGGATTAATGTCTCAACATAAGCTGCTTTAAAGCCAGATTTCATAATGCACGCCAATATTGCATGGCAGTTCCCAGTTGGGAAGTGGGAGAGTTCAGAATTCAAGATGGCAGCTACTACAACTCACCAGTGAGTAAAACTCTTACTTTTACTTTTAACAGTATTTCTGTATGATTTATTTCACACTTAGTCTGATCTACTCATAGTACTTTTTCAGTGTTTATAAAAAAGACGTGTTAAAACACTGTTTTTATGCAGGAAACACCACATAGAGCTGTTATTGTTTGTTAGAGGTGCTCAGCTGTAGCAACTAGACGAGGAACGTGACGTTTCCTGTTTAGTCAAAGTTAAACAGGAAATGTTGACTTTAATTCTAACTGGCCCTTTGAGGGCCACACTAACGCTCATGTGACCCTCAGTGAAAATGAATTGGACACCTTTACAATAACCTTTGACCCCTGAAAGTGACTTAAGACACAACAAATAACATGCTCACATTTATAACAGCTGTTCCCAATATGACTGCTGCTATTTGCCACACAGAAAAGGCTAAAGAGGATAAGTTCAGCTGCTGTAAATGATTTCTTACCAGAGCTTCTTGGCACATACAGAACATTGGTTGGAGCACAGAACCAGCAATTTTCCCTGAAGCTGAACGCAGACAAAACACTGACCAGAAAGCATCCCCACAGCCTGGACCGCAGATATAAATACACGAGGGTGTGAGAAGGAAGTGTTTACCATGCTGCCTTTACTGCTAACACAGCCAGCCCTCCACAAGGCAGAACAGTGGGCGGCAGAACAAATGAATACACTGAACTTTTCACATAACAGGTTGGCGATCCCCCCCCCCCTCCACACACACACACACACGTACACGTTATACATGTATGTCTCATCCATCCACCCCCCTCCCACACATCTTCCACGGTAAAGAGACAGCCAGATGTCTATATTCTCCCCACTTTCTGTCTTCTTCCCTATTTTTTCATTTTGTAAAAAAAAGTAAAAACTGGAGCCAAAGCTTTAGTTATGCTCCATTTATAGACTATGAAGCTGGAGTTTTCACAGAGAAAACAGTGAGCCTAACACACACACACACACACACACACACACACACACACATACAGGGTGTTAAACTAAGATCAAAAGAAATCACAAGTGTCTGCACACACACATTCTCACACACACACGTACAAAACGACAATGGGCATAGCTCCGGCAAGTAAAGGATCAAAGACACGAGCTTTTAATTCCAGACACAGAGGCGAGGTAAGCATCACACTGAGGAGCGTAAAAAAAAAAAAAAAGGTCTGCCGCCGTTTGGAACAAAGTAATAAGGGTCCCATCTGTGGACGCTGACGCTGACGTGACGGCAGCAGGGGTGAGAAGTGAAACACAGCTTGAATAAAGATTATATCCTCAACCTGAGGTCAAGCTTTCCTCACAGATCTGAAAGGTGTGGGGTGGCAGAGGAAGACGATGTTATAAAGAGCAACAGGGTGGCAGAATTATATCTTTATGCCACACAGTGATAAAAAACACCTGACCTTTATCTCATAATCCCAGAGCTCATAATATAAATAGGTCATCTGAGAGATCTTTTATTCAATGACTATAATATTTATCGCCAAAAGGTGAAGGCAAATAATAATGTTTTTGCCCGTGAATGGGTATGTGGGTCCACCTGTTAGCAAAATATCTCAGGAGGACTGGAAAGATTTTAATGAAACTTGCAGAAAGTAACTGATAAACTTTTAGAAACATCCTAAATTAAAAGAGGCTGCTGTAGCAAACAGACCTAATTTTGCTCACATGTCAAAAGTTCGGCCCACTAATGAGGCCCCGCCCCCTGCAAACTGCTTACTCTAAAATAAAAAATAGATTTTATATCAATAGTAAATTTTAAAATGTATGATTCAATGCAACAAAATAAACAAATTCAAAAGGAGAGAGATAATATTTGTCCTAGACTTCAGCTGTTGGTTTTGAGTAACTGTGGCCCTGAGTACCCCTGTAAGCTGCTTTAAAGGGTCTGACATGCATATCCTTTAATTACAAAAATTCAAAGACAACATCTTTATATTTATATTTATGATACACATGATTTTACCCATTTTGAACCTGGCTTAGACAAAGTGAAACAGAAAGTGACATCAAAGGGGAACTCTAAGAAAAGGAGCTTACTGGTCTTTATTTATATATTATATGACCTTTATATTGACTCTTCATCTCTCTGATAGTAACTCAAAATAATCTAACATCAGATTCTTATGTACTAGCCATTACAACAACACTGTTTACATGCAGACATTCCCCTTTGACATCACTTCCTGTTATTTCACATGCAAATATCAACTGTTCATCTCAGTGGAGTGATTTTTTTATTGCAATATATTAATAATGTTATCTTTCCAAAAATGTATTCATATAGATTACATAAATTTGATGTCACAGGCACTTTAAAGCCAGCATTGGCCATAAATTCATGCAATTATTTTACCTGCAAAATGACGGCATCCCACTACACAGGGTTCAAAAGTAGCCCCCACCTGACAACATTCACCTACATTTAGCTACATTTTCTCCAGCAAAGTTGTACTGGGAAGTGGGGATTTCCTATTTACAATTGGTAAATTTAAGTTGGAATTCCACTCCAGTGTGAATTCCCTGTCAGAAAGTGGGAGAGTTTATGATTTAAGCTGGCAGCTACTCACCACAAGTCAACGGTGAGTAAAACTCCCTTACATTTAGCAGTATTTCTGTAATACACTGCCTGGACAAACTAAATAAATAAAAAAATAAAATAACCTGATAATTCAGTGTATTCATGTAGTCAGCAGACCTCATTCTTTGAGCACAAACTGTTGCTGAACCTAGACCTGACCACCTGCAGCATGCCCACATCATCACACATCAGTCAGTCGTACGTAGTACTTGAAAATGAGTTTGACAGCCCTGATGGAAGTGACATATTTCAGGATCCAGAACTCACCGCGTTGAAGTTAGGGAAGAGGCTGAGGGGGGAGGAGCCATTGAGTCTGAAGGGCAGGAGGTGTTTGAGGTCGAGCTGAGGCTGCAGAGGTCTTCCTGGGAGTGGGAGAGAGGCGAGGAGGGGGCTGCCCTGGGCAGACGTACCTGGACAACACAGAAATAGATTTAAATATTAACGCTGGAAAGAAATAACACACGGGACATTTTTGTCTCATAGGACTGGAACGGCTCAGAGGACAGCAGAAGTTCTGTGACAAATTCAGCTGACACCCTGACGTATACATCATAGATCAATCTATGCTTGTGTGTTAAAAAATGTTGTTTTCTTTGACCCCTAATGCATAGAAGTACACCTGTATCCTACAAGAACACACACCTGCCCCTCATGTACACACACACACACACACATGCACATAAACACATCATTTAATTAGTGATTTATTGGCCAAGGAGAGGTGGCTGCACGAGTGGAAGACGAGAGATATCGGATTTCAAATGGACCAGGGATGAAGAGATTTCTAATTTTCTGCCTGGCTGCCTTTCAGTGGAGTGGTGCGCTCAGCTGTGCGCAGGCATTTATTCCGGCACCAGGATCAATCATAGGTGTCAGCTGCGGGTCACCGTGGCCACCCCGGAGTACGCTGATCGTTAGGCCCTCACACCAACACAGGAGTTGCTGTTGCACTTTTGTGTGGAACGATAAACACAACATAAATACAGCAACTAAGCTCACAAAACGCCATTTTTAAAAAATAATAAAACCACAAGGTCACAGGAATATTATATCTTTCATTCTTTAATAACATCATCAATTAAAAGTCATTACTGAAGCAAATACTGAAATATAATCTTGTTAAGATGACAAATGAAATATACAGATTATTAAGCTACATTTATTTATGTTTATGCAACATTATCTTTTAAAGTTTTATAAAAAATACAACCAGTTTGGAACTTTTAAAATGTCACAACAAAAGAAAAGAAAAGAAAAAAAAATGGAAACACGGCTAATGTGAAGTATTAAATACTTCTGGCTGCAGCTAAAGTCTCAGACCTTATTTGGTTGGTTTTTGTTTATGTTTCCTGCAAAAGCCTTTTAAAATCTGAGAGATTTGTTTATCTGCCTCTTATGAACCGTTCGGATGAAACTGATTCATAAAATCTTGTTTGTTTAAAGGTCAGAGTAGCAGAAAACCTTCACCATGTTTAGATCTACTGTAGATGATCAAGTGTCTTTTCTGTTATATAGGATTGTTTTGTTCCCACTGACTGCATTAACTCTTTTATAAGAGGAAACTTCTCCATGATCTACCCTCCAGGGTTCACATTTGTACAAATGTTCATTCAATTTCACACCACAGCTTTAACTTCTGAGGCAAGTGGTTTAACAGAAAGATAAAGGGTCTGATTTACCAATCCTGCAAATTTTCTCCTCGGTATCGATTCTGCATTTTTTGAAAAAAAGATCATTTCAATATGATTATTAACTGAGAAAACAGCAACAAAAACTGCTTTTATTTAGTTGTTTTAGACATTTTTAGACCTCTGCAAAACCTCATATGTAATTAGATATCAAACTCCAAGACGGGATCTAGATGTGATCCATCACATCAAATTGAGGAGTAGGTCAAATTTGGTCAGAATGACCTCAGCACATTTTCCGATTCCTGGATTCTTAATCTACATGTTGACACCCAGATTATCCTGATATCATGAGCAGTTCTAGTGATATGGTTGGATTTGTCTTGTTAATCATAATATTACATTAATATTTGGTCAAAATTTTATTTTTAGGTTATTCTAAGTATTATTAATTAATTATAAATAAGAAACCTCAATAAATATTTGGGTATTGAGATTTCCCAGCTGGAAAGAAAAAAAAAATGTTGCCAGCTCACAGGGAAAATATAAAAAAATTAAGGTGTTTTTGCTCAAAATCGTGTTTTCTTTTGTAGCTACTACTCAAAAAGTTCTTAAAAAAATAATTAGAATTATATTTCAGGCAGTTCATTCACATGATCCATTTATACAGTATCATTATGTTTTGAAATTGTTGCAAATGTTTTGACACCACTTTGGAGCGTAATCTTCAGTTTGATATGATTGGGTTACATTTATGAAAAGAAAAACTTTTTCACAGATTTGCAGCAGAAACTTCACTTTTATTTCAGTTTAGTTTGGAACATGCAAGAGAAACTGATTGGTTGATTGGAGTTCTTTTACCTGAGTGTAAAAATGACTGATGAATCTCAGTGATCCAGGTAGAAAAATCTAAAGATTTCCAGTCCAGAGGACCTACTTATTTTCATTGATTTGTACAAATGTTGAGCTAAAATGTGATGTGGAAATAGCTGAGAGTCATTCACAGCTCATTGTCTGAGAGCCACATGAGATCACACAAAATGATATATTCAAGGTTCAACCAATACATCTACAACTTCATCCTTTCTCATTGCTTTTAGTTTCAAATTGAAGAAAAGCGGTGGGCGATAAGCATTCTTCCAAAGACACTTTTTGTTTTTTAGCTGTTTTTTGGAAGGACAGCTAAGTTTTTAATTAGTTGTAGTATGTTTTTTCCTGCTTGCCGTAGCCTATCAGCCGTGCCTTTATTTAGCGCTGCTGTCAGACTGTGAGCACTGATGGTCCGTGTGAAGTGCAGAACAGAGAGAAGGAAGGGGATCCTGTCGGGATGCTTGGCAGAAACGGTTTCCACGACGTATAAATGTGTGTATAAATGTAAGTTTGTGGTGGTGGGGGAGCAGAAACACTGAAGCTCTGAGCATATGCTCCTCAGCGTCGGGATTGGGCCTGCCTTTGGCTTGTGTGGGCTCTCCTCTGCTGTCGGTCTGACACCCAGAGCGAAGCAGCCTACAGACACGTGGGCAGCAGCCGGTGGGGGATCGCTCCCACACACACACACACACACACGAAGAAGCAGCATCTTCTCATGGTGCGGCCATGAAGAGGAAAAAGATGGGCTTGCAGGGAGGACAGTTATCAGCTGATAGAGCTTTCCCACCTCTCTGTGACTCCCCAGGCAGCTTATTAAATCAGGGGCTGGCTGTTTGCCTCTTTGGATGATAACGCTGCCACCGAGGCACAGCCTGAATCCAGGCATGTACGACAGCAAACACGGAAGTGTGTGTGTGTGTGTGCGCTCAGCTCACATGTTCCAGCCGAGTATCAGGCACACATACAAACAAAACTGCCTACGCATCTCTGAAAACAAATAGCTCCCGGGCCAAGGGGGGAAGTCAATATAAAAACAGCCACACAACACACACACACACACACAGAGGAAAAAAAATCAAAATATGGTATAATTTTGCACTTGGCACATATTGTGCATGATTCTAGTGGGAGTACAGTTTAAAAACGAGCTGAAGCACACTCCTTGTGTTTCTGTTTGAGTGAATGTGCGAGGAAAGTGGATTTGTTATTTCAGTCTGCTCCGTCTGCTTACCTCCTCCTTTTCAATCTGCACCGTTTCCCTCTGATTCAGTGTTCACTGTGCGTGTTTGTATGTGGTTCTGCCGCCATATGTTGTCTCTGACCGGAGTCGTACTCTGCATCAAAGCTCAGGTTTTACTCGCTTCAACGTCAACACAACCGAGGCCCAGAACTAAATTAAAAAAACCGTCCAGGCCCCCCGTCCAATTGTCATTTGTGTCCTTCCTCAGGCAGGTCTCCTCCTCTGCCTCCTCCACTCATCACCGTACTGAACCCCCTCTCAACACCCCCTTCATGACTCACTGGGCTCGGTTACACAACAACGACCGTCGCATCACATCTACTCAGATGCGTTTGTGTGTTGCCTGTGAGGCAGGCAATTCAAACATTGATTTTTCAATTATTTCCTACATGAACGTTAGAAAATGATGGAGTCCAACAAACATGACCCCCCCCCCCAATTCCTTCAGCTATATATTTTATATTTCTTGTCATTCCTTCTGCGCTCGTGTTGATTTCGGACTAAACGGCTCTCTCATCTATAAACCTCCACATCGCCTCGCTTCCACTCCAGATTCCTGCAGCTTAACAGCATGGGAAGGAGGAAAAAAATCTGCCTTCCTATTTGTGAGCTGATGTAATTAGGCTGATTTGTTTCTGGCACAGCGGGGTCTTGGCGCTGGATGACTAGATTTCCACCTTCTTTTCCTCCCGTCTGCCTGCAGTTTCACTCAGGATGAATTCACCCCAAAAAAACAAGTGCCAGATTAAGTAAACTTTCTCCTCAAACTGATGAGATAATTGAACTATTTAAACTCCAGCCTGGCAAAACTCCTGGTGTCCTTAGGTGCAATCCAGGGAGACTTGAGGACAACAGGCTGCTGCGGAGCATCGTAAAACCATCTGCTGAGTTAATAAGAAGATAAAAATAATACAAGACCACTCACATGCTAAAGTCCCCTATAAAACACAACGAAGACGTAAAACTTATACAACTGTTTCAAATAAAATCTGGTACAAAAGCAAACATGATGAAATTCTGATGCATTTTCCAGAGTTTTTCCTCTTTGCTTTGCTGACTGCAGATTGGGCTGTGGACATTTGTTGTGAATTCTTTTAGGATTCCTGGTGAATTTTTAGCCATTGTGCACGACGTGTTTGATGCCCGGATGCACAGAGCCTGCTCAGTAACAACTGGACTGTTGGTTAGACGCTAAATTGCAGTAATTATTTACACGTTCATTTGACAAACTACAACCAGAGTTTAAAACAGAACGGGGTTTAAAAATCCTTTAAACTCATGTTATTCACAAAGGAAGTTAATAACCATATTAAACTGTAAGGATTCTGTTCAAATTCATTAGTCAACCATTTCTGCACTCCAAGCAGTCCTTTACAATATGATTATTGTGCACACTGATATTGCAATAATGATATATTTGCAATATATTGTGCAGCCCTAGTCCAGGCATTACCTTTTCAGATTGGTTGGTGGGCCTGATAAATAGCCCCTTATCAGAGCTAAACAACAAAAAAATCTGAAGCTCCTATGTTGAATAATTTTTGAGTTATAAGCATTTTTGTATGCCCAGACATCCCCTTTTTAGATGGAGCCCCTTCCTCAAATATGGGGTGTATTGTAAAAATGTTGGCTGACACACTGTAGATCGGACACATCTACATTCCTGCCAAATTTCATGTTGATCAGTGCAGCTGTTTACATTTAAAAATTACTAGGGATGCACGATAACTTATTTTAAGAACCGATACCGACAAATTTCTCCTTTTAACAGCCGATAACCGATAATAACCAATAACTGATAACATGCCAGGAGATAAGACTAGTCAAAAATGAGTAATTCTAATTTGTGAACATCCAGAAACATCGCTATCTTCATGGGAGCTAAAGCTAATTTAAAAATGAACTGAGTTAAAGTAGAGAAACCATCCAGTCTGTCATTATAACAGTTAAAAAGCCCCCCTCTCTGATGGTATGGAGGTGCATTAGTGCCTCTGCCATCCCCCTCTAAAAACCTTACAGACTGTTGCTTCAGAGTAATAAACATGGCACCATCCCAACTTTTTTCTGAGATGTGTTGCTGCCATCCAATTTACATTTTTTATATGTTTATTTTGTTCCGCTCTGATGGAAATATGGGTTTATACGATTTGCAATCATTGCAAGTCATTGCATTCATTCACTGCATAAATTGAGCATAAATCTTCACGTGGACACATCTACCCTCATCCCTCTCCTGCTATCACAGATTTATTAACTCAAACTGAACTGCGAGTCCTTTCCTTAAGAATCCTACTAGAGTACAAGCTTTCATAAATCTCAATTTCTTTGATCGCTGCCGCGCTTCGGGCACCGTGCATCCCATCTCCGATGCTCAGCTGTGCCCACCTGCTGATAAAACAGTTGGTCTGTCTGTTGGATCTTCATCACAAAGGCCCTCCGATCCGATTATCCAGCTGTGATAATGAATCGCTAAACATCAACATTTAGAAGTGTTGAGCGGGAGTTTACAAGAGAAAACGGTGACCAGGGAAACAATGAGCACCAAGAGGACAATTTAAAACAGAATTCTACGACATATAATAAACTCACAGTCTGTGATAATAAAAAACAGAGTCATGACATGCACACTCAGGTTACAGGACAATGCTCTTAACTGTGCATCTGCAACACTGTTTCACTGCCGCCTCCCAGCTTCCCTGCAAAATCCCCAACAGCTCTGCCAGTATGGAGGACCCAAACTGACATAATTAGAAATAAACGCAGAATGAACCAATGAATAAATAAATAAATAAATAAATAAATACACTTAAAATGCAACAATTAAATTAAAAAAGGAGAACTTTACCTCATGTTTGATAGCTTAGTTCCAATAAATTATATATTTTAGAACATAATTTACGTTTTACTGTTTAATTTTTCCCCTTTTACTTGTGCATGCATTTGTGTCTCTTAAATGATTATATTTAGTCTGGTTCCTAATCCTTCCTGTTTGTTGACCAATAGGAGAGGAGACGACTCAATAAGGACCGCCCACCTTATTTGCAAAATGAGGCAGAAAAGTAAAAACAGGACAGAGAAATGTAAAAGCATCATGTGGAAATAAAATGACTTAAAAAAATATTTAAAAAAATAATTAATTAAAATCATTTAAAATGCATCTACAAGACAATAAAATGTAAATGATGTGCTAAAATATATAATTTATTGGAACTAAACTGGAAATATATATATGAAGGTTAATTAAATTTTAAAACATGAGCTAATTTTTTTTTTATTATTTAATTTTTGCATTTTAAGTGTATTAATTTATTTATTGGTCCATTTCTGTAACCTTGCTTCTATTTATAATTAAGTCAGTTTTGGTTCTCCATACACCTGGCACCCAAAGCATCAAAATCCAATGCAACTCCAACTTCTGTGTTTCCATAAACCAAACAGAGCATCCTTTTTATTGACTGAGTAATGAAATGAAGCGTGACGAGCTGAGCATCCAAATATCTGCTTCAGATGTGCAGAAACAGGAAACTGGTGAATCGGAGGCTCGTCGCCGTTTGATGGCTCAAAGTGACATTGAGCTGCAGTGGGATGTCCGAGTGGAGCTCCAGTAATGAAGACAAACGTGACTCGTAGGAGCCAATTAGCTCGTGAGATGATCAGCAGGTGGTGTGATGAGAATAACAGCTCAGACAGAGAACTGGGTTCATTCATTCATCATAGAAACACAGATTCCTGCAGGTGAACTGGACATCAGACAACACCCAACATGCATGTTTTGATCTAGAGGAGCCCAAATAAAAAGGCCTTGAGGAAATCCATTCTGTGGTGAGAAACGACGGAGCTCTAACACCACATCATCGTGCTGTCGCCATCACTTTTAATTACAGATTAAAGTGTTTGATTTCTCGTCGACGACCGTTCAGCCCTCACTTATGGGCTCCGCTCAAACTCAAAGCCCATTCTGCAAAAACGAAAAGATGTGCTCGCGACACGTCGAGCACCGCAGAAGTCATAAAGGAATTTAATTAACCCTCCATTAAACTGACAGAATCAGCTCACGGTGATACGTGCAGCATTGTTCAAAATATCAACTTCAGGCTTGAAAAGTGGCAAATAAATGATAGGTTTAAGATGCGATTAGATTTGACCTTTTGGATTTTTTCTTTTTATATCTGCAAGCTTCTTTTTTTTTTTCACATCAGAATTTTTCCAGCTCTTTATGTATTTACCCCTCTACAAGTTTCTTTTTCCAACCTTGGGCAATTTAACTTTGTTTACCTGAATTACCCTTTTTATTATTTTTCTGGGTCACTCCGCCTGCTGTCCTGCTTCGCCCCACATTGTATGCTGAATTGTGTGCACAGCAGGTAGATGCACTTTATAAACATGTGCAATAAATATTTGAGCAGCGTGCAGTGCCCTCTCTACTTCACCGGGTGTCAAACACTCAGGTGTTTGTTCACTATTAGAGCACAAATCGGCTTTGTTTTCTCTTCAACGTGACAAAAAAAAAACTTTGATCTAAAAACCTACATCTAGAGGGACTTTTCAAGCTGAGATGCCAGAAGATTATTTTTAATCCCAGCATGGCTACATCATGTCTGCGACACTTGTATGTAGCTTGGCCTGCTTTTTCCTTCCATTTCCTTCCATTGCCAAAGGTGTCAAGCTGCTCCGTGTGGCCTGATTATATGCAAGGCTAAGCACAGTTTGACCCACGACAGAAAATGGAGCACTCTCAAGAAGGGCGTCATGGTTTTTTCTTTTTTTCCCCCCATTTTTTCATGTAAATTTAGAGGAATTATTCAAAGCCAGATTGTGGGTCTGGTTAAACCTACAACCTGGACTCAGTCAACCTTCCTCTCTGTCCAGCACAGCCCCATCAATCATTTGCTTCTATTAAGTACAGAAGACAACAAAGAAAATGGCTATAAATATGCAGATTTTTTAAGGAGATATCCTCGACCTGCTCTGTCTATTTAAATAGAATGCAAGCTGATAAATCAAATATGTCCTGACTTTGAAGTTTAAATCGGATTCATATACAGGGGTGTGAGTTGGTCTAAAATGACAAAGTTTGAGTTAAAAACTTGAAAAAGGCTTCATGAATAGAAGCTTTCAGCATGTTTGAGTCCTCAGCGTTTCGGCAGCGAAGTAGAGGGTTTGTTTCGGGACTTTGTGGAGACGCTTTCTTCTCTCGGGGTAAAGTCTATAACGAGTTCTGTCAGGCAAGCGGTGAGCAGCGTGTTGCTACCAAACCCAACCTGAGCAGAGGCGAAGGCCCATCTGTCAAGCGGAGACGATAAGCCCGGAGCCATCCAGAAACAAATTGCTCTGCTTCCCCACTGTGAAGCCCCACCAGGCAGCTGGCTGCAGGCAGCCAACAGAGATGCTCCTGATTCCTGATGCTGAGGAGGAGGCAGAGCGAGGACGGATCAAACGCACGTCTTTGCAGTCGTTCTGATCATGGAAGCATTTTGGTTGATAATGTAATCACATTATTTATTGTATCTCAGGGCAAAGAAATGACCTCAAACATGAATTTGGCTTCATATGTTGAACTAATTTAATAAACTAAAGAGCCGGATGCTTTCAGCAGTATTTTTTAGCAGAATCAATTATTCCCTTGAATGTTCTGTTAGAAATTTAGTGTTTGGTGTTAAATGTTGTTTTTTTCTGAGCGGTGGATGGAAGACAAGACAAGATAAAAGCCTGCTCGCAGAACAGAACATTTCTAACAACAATAATTTTTTTTTGTCAACAATAATAATCTTTTTGTCAATCATCTTGTTTTTTTGTGAACGTTCGGAGCAAAAAATCTAAATCCAAACCACAAGCTTGATTAATTGTTCAGCCCTACAATAAACTGGGAAAAGAAAAAGAAAAAAACTGAATATTTGAATGAGTCACAAACATTAAAAAAAAGACCTTGACTCAACTTTTAATCCAGCTTTCAAATAAGAAGTGATTAAAAATATTCACGCAAACAACTGAAGCAAAACACGAGCTCTCCTCACCATCATCAGCATAATGAACGTCAACGTCCTGCAATGTCAAAAAAAATGAGAAAGTCCAAGGAGACTAATTTAAATCTGCAAGTCGCTTGTATGTATGGGGAAAAAAAAGTTAAAAAGCAGCAGATTGACAGGAACTCAGATGAGCTTCATTTCCGCAGCAAATTGAGTAATTTGCGTAAGTGGCACTAAGTACAACACGTTTTTTTTAACATGAATAAATATCAGAGTGGTCAGCCGAGCGTCGCGCCGACGATGACAACTCATTATAAATTGATTAGATGTGGTAGGTGAGTCGGGCCGGACGGATCTGCGGAGGAGAAAATAAGCACGAGACAGAGGTTGCTTTCTAATTTTATCTCCTCGGCTGATGAGATGAGAGGAGCCGGGAATAAAAAAAACAGACTCCGCCGATGCAGACGGAGGTGCTTATGAAGCTGTTACCGGATGAAAGGGAAGTGGCAGTTGTAAGTAAACACGGTGGAACTATGCTCTCTTGAATTTCCCATCGGCTGAGCACCACAGGCCCCCACATGGAAGACAAAGCTCCATTTCCACTTAATAACTTTACAGCCACAAATAGTGAGATTTGTAGCTCCTGCAGGGGAGAACTTTCTGTTATTAAACATAAACACACAGCTCGCAGACAGAGCTCTTATCTTGGATATTCTTATGTATGCAAACGACCTAAACAAGTTTTATTTATGTCCGTGTGTAAATAACCAACCAGAACAGACTTATTTTTGGATCGATGATCGTCTACATCCATTGTGCTCGTTTGTTTTTCATCCACTCCACTCTGCCTGAGTTCTTGGACGTTTCTCAATTTCTATTCGGCTTTCACAAACGTGTCCGCAGCCAATTAAAAACTTTTAATGGAAATGTGTACTTGCTATAAAAAGAAAAAAGCTTTTCTGAGCTGGAGGGTCTTTTTATTGCTTTCCTGCTGCCACTCTGCAGAGATGAAGTCACACGAATGTTTCAGCTGAGCCACAGATGTGGCATCAGCTGAGCGGGGGAGCGAGGAGGTGATGGATACACTGGCTCATTGTCTATACTGCAACTTAAGCAAATAAAGCTCAAACGTCCATTAAATGTCTAATATCCTGACTTTGACCGAAAGGAGACAAAATCAGTTTAATGCCATGAACCAGACAAAGTTCAAAAAGTTACCGGTTTGTTAAAAGATGCGATGATTTTAAAAACCAATTACCCCCGGTTGCGTTTTAAAATGCCCTCGCTCTCAATCAGCAGCGGCCCTGGGAGCCGAACTGGCTAATTTTGCCCAACCTGGGCTGTAATTGTTTCAAATTAGCCTCATGCCTCAGCATCACTGCCAGAATAATTGCTCATGAGCGGCAAGATTAATCTACAGAAGCACATCTGTGAGACTTAATTTACGGGTCGCGGTGCCATGCCTTGTGGATCCATTAGACTTGTTTGGTTTTCAATCTTGTGCAGCATATGTAGCTCAGCAGAGGAGACATAACGGTGAGGAAAAGCAAGAGAAACAACACGAAAACTTTAAATCAGGAATGCTTGTTACCCGAGACGAGGCTCTCTGCAATCATTAAGAGGGAGGTTCTTTGTGTGTGGGAGGAGTTTGTCAAAAATATGATTGTCTGGATTGTGGGAGGGTTTTATTAAAGACTGATTATTTTGGTAAAAAAGGTATAAATATCAGTTTTACATTTGAAATCAATAAAATATGTTCAGGACATTTATTTGTATAATGAGCCTCAAAATGCTCCTGCAGGCTCTGACATGCAAAATAAAATTGAAACTGAGTTTAAAAAAAAAAAAAATACGTAAAACTTGTAAAAAAATTGTGTATACCTGCAAAATTACAGAAAATCTGTGTAAATTATGGGCAATCCGTACAACTTGACATGCATGCAATCATTTTACTATTACCATTCTTCATCTTTTAACTTGCCCCATAAAACAAGTCAATCTGACTAATCACGGTTTCGCCAAACTCCACCCACACCCAAGAACCTCTGCCAATATCCCCTTAATGGTTCAGTGCGGTTTCTGCAGCTGTGGTGGAGTAGTTAGGGGAATATCCTGTAACCGGAGGGTTGTCGGTTCAATCCTCCACTCCAGCTGTCTCAGTTGTTGTGTCTTTGGGCAAGAAACTGCACCAGCCTTGCCTACTGATGGTGTAGGCTTACCTTTAGCATGACACCCTTACATAAAATAAAACATGTCAAAAGACTTTTAAGAAATTTCAAGGCAACTGTTAAGGGGGTATTTTAAATGTCACCAATGGTTAAGACAAACTCTGCCAACACAGGCAAAAAAAACTTTTGCCTAACTCCGCCCACATTGAAGATCTCCGCCAATCACCTTTAGAAAAATAAGAAACTCCCCCTATACTCCAGAGACCCCTGCTTGTATTACATTTTATGCCAGAAATGTATTATTTTTTTACGAGAAGGGGCAGATTTGTAGCTGTTTTGTAAAGAAAATACACATATTCTCATGTAACATTATGAGATGTTGCAAAAATGCTACAACCAAACAAAACTGACCGACTCAGAATCATTTCTGTTTCGTCTCATGTTGATTCAATTCGGTGGCCATCTTGAATTTGCTCTAAACGTTATTTGAAAACTAAAACTCCCCTTTGATTCTATCTAGTGGTTTATGAGATATTTTGCTAACACTACACTCAAAAATGAGCAACATTATTGTCTTTACCATTTAGGGGTGGCAACAATGAGGCAAACTGCTCAGAATTTTGCAACGCTGGTGAATAAACAGATTTATTCAGATATTTATGAACACAAAATGATGCCTCATCTTAGAAAAAAAAAAGGTTTTTTTGGCTTAACTGCCCCCCAAAATGATTCATCTCTCATCACATCTAAATTTCTGATAATGGTGGAGAGAGGAATAAGCTCTGGGCACAGTCAACAAATTCCTCCAAATGAGGCGAAGTGTCATAATCTGCCAAACATCAGCCTCCAAGCAGCTGCCGCGGTGCAGAAATCAGCCACAGGATTGTGAAGCACTCTTTAGGCTGGGAGAGAGGACAGGCCGTTCGACGAGCTCTCTGGAAAAAAAAAATGAAATAAAAACATCTGTGAGCCGCAAATTGGAAAGCCTTTTGTGAGAAGCTGCTCTGCCCTTTGTTGTCTCTTCCCTCCGTTCCTCAAAGCGCCGGCGTGCAGATGTCTCCTCTCATTCCTTTAAGCGTAATTACAAAGATGGGAAGAATGGCACAAAGCGACGACTCTTATGAGGAATTGAACCGCAGGTGGCACAGCCAATCCAGGCAGTTGGCGTGGTTTTAAATAGGAAAACTTCACCACAACGAAAAGGATTTAAACACCCCACTCCGTCGCTGAAGCAACTCGCTTCCTCTAACGTGACAGGATAATGTTGCAGAAAAACAACCTCCACAGCGGTCCATACCATCTTCTCCTGCGGTAAGGCCCTCCTGCTCTGCCTGGCTGCAGAGAGGAGACATGGGACTGAGCAGATAAGGGCTTCTTATCAGGATCTGTGCAGGTGTTTGGTGAAGCGAAGCCATAACAGGATCTCTGAGTAACTACTTGACGAAACGAGCGGGAAGAGGAGGGCGCGCTGGTGGGGGTGGTCGGCAGGGGGGTGGAGGTAAGGGTGGCAGCAGTGTGTGAGTTGTTAGCCTGGGACCGGTGTGTTACAACTGTGAATCCCTCAGTCCACCACGTCTTAGAAACCTGCTGCTGTTGCGATAAGGAGAGAAAACCAATCAGTCCGGCTGCCCGGCAGCACCGACTGCTGCTTCTCCACTCTCCACCGGGGCTTTCCTCACAAACAGCTGAATGTTGTTTAAGATCTGCTCCTTCGGTGGGCTGACGGATCGGAAAAAAACCACACACACACACACAAAAAAGATTAAAGGTTTACTTGAAGGATTGCACATCACTCAGGTGTGCTTGCCAGAACTTTAAACAAAAACTATCTTATGATGAGGCCATGATTTAGACAGTTTGGTAAAACTTTGTAAGTGACATCATGCATTAGATTAGATGATATGTTGATGCCGGACATTATAGATGGGATTCCTGCAGGGTCTCCATTAAAAGTCCTAAATATGTCCAGGCAGACAAACACGTGCAGACTTTTACAGTATAGGGTTTTACCAGGGGAGAAAAGGGGCGGGGCTTGCATGGTGTGTCTGTGTCGTGTTGAGTTAATTTTTCCCGCTCTTGCCGTGTTTCCATCACTGCCAAACTTCATTCAACTTTGGTGTAGGGTTGTCCCGATCCGATATGAATATCAGATATCGGTCGAGAAAAGAATGAAGCTGACGGCAGATTGAGCTGTTTTTTCCACGAGGCTACCGTGTTTTCTTCTGCCTGCCGCTGCAATGCATCAAAAAGGATGGTCATAAAAAAGTGACGTATACTATTTATCATAACTCCCGTTTAATTTGGCCTATCACCATTTAAAAACTGGTTTATAGTTTGAAGTCTCTTCTGACAAAAATTGAGTCTTGGGGAAGGCTTATCTTAATGGTAAGAGTGATTTAAATAGGTCATGTGACTAAGCTCCAGAGGGCTCATTTTTAAATAACGTCACCATACTTTAATACCGACAATACTGTCATACTGCTCAAGCCTAGAATGAAAAGTATTATTGTTTTTTTATTTGAGTGGCTGGTGATGATTATTAAAGCTAGAATTAGGAGCTTGATTAGGAGTAAAGCTGGCCTTATTGAATGTGAGTGTAATCTTTGCCCAAATGAATATGCAAAGCAGTGTTCCGGGCTGAAGTTTCTCACACGGGGCCCACGCCATCCATTCCAACTAACTTTCCGGCCCGCAGAGGTCAAGGACGTGCAGCCCGGTTCTGAGCGAGTCCTCCGAGTCTCCCAAGAGTTTCTCATTAGTGTGATTCCAGCTGAGGATTCTAACGCAAACTCCTTGGATACGTTCTCGCTGTCACGGAGAGACCATCAGCTGTTCCACTCAACCTGCGCCGACTCCTGAATTATTCATTTCCTGTTTACAGCAGGCGACAGGTGCGTGACCTCTGTGATGAGCGCCCAGGGTGTCTGAGAGAAGTAATGACAAGGAAAGGAAAAGAGGAGGGGAAGGAAGTCTCAGAGGGAAAGTTCTGAAGATGAAAAAAAAAAAAAAAAGCAGAGACGATTCAGAGGAAACTGCCAGTTTGTCAGACTCAGGTGTGGGGTTAAATTAGAAATTTCATGCTTTTAATTTGAATTTTCGGTCAAAAAAAGAAACATCAAATGGATTTCACTGAATAAAAAAAGGCGGATGGTACTGAACTTGAATTGCACGCCAAACTTTAGGTCAGTACCTGTAAAATTAACTAAGTAAACCATGTTTTTGTACTGACACTGGCAGCCATCTTGAATCTAACTCCAAAGTTTTATCAGTTTGAGCTTTACAACTAATGATTGTTTGCTGTGAGGGTTAGACACATAAAACATTATCGCCCTAATCTCAGCAGCGGGCGATAATAACGCAGGAGCTCAGGGTGGCATAGTTTAAAGGAGATCTGCTTTTAGCTGCACATCAGCTGAGTGGCATTTCCTGTAACCTTTCCCTTTGGCTTTTAATAACTGGTGCAGAACCAGCAGAAACACGGATCACTGCAGCTCACCGGGGAGCGCTGCGGCTTGCAAACAGACATCCTATTGCTGGTGGCTTCATGGAGCCAATAAACATTTGGGTTGGAGGTTGAAACTGAATGTCAACATCCGTTTTCTCACGACTGACCCTCGACTCAACTGTAAAGATTTTATTTTATTTTTTCCACCGGGACGAACGAACAAATAGAATGTAATGGTTAAAAGAGTTGGCAGGGACAAAGACAGGAGAAAAACTGCTGAAAGCTGAAAAAACCCAGTTGAAGAGGTAGATAAACAAAGAGAATGGAAGCTGTTGTAGTCTAAAAAGAATTTAAAAAAACTCTAGCTGGGACTGTTTAGATTAACACTAATGAAAACCCAAACTGAATCTCAGGAATTCAATCTGGTTCACTCACCCCGAACAATAGCCTGCGACACCTCGCAGCTTAAGAATAAGCCTCTCATTTCTCTGCACACATATCGATGTGGACATCTGCATGAACGCAGGCTCGCCAGGATGCATGCGAAAGCAAACAGGCTCCCTGCGAAATGATGAATGGGCTTTGCGTTCGGGCAACTACACGAGAAGAGGCAGACATATCTTTCCTTCGGCCAACTCCGGCTTCAGAGAAAATAACAAACAGCTGAATGATGTAGTGAGCTGTCCCCTCTGGTTGCAAGGAGGGAATGGAAGCACATCCCCGAGACAGGAGCTACAAATGGCCCATCTCTATAACCACCCGCTCTCGTTCCCTCAGCCGTGCTTCTACAGAGACCTTGGCAGATCTCAAAGACAGATTAATCTTGAATGAAAGTTGCTGAAGTGTCCTCAAGCGTCAAAGCGTTGCTGCTTATCAGGGAAGAGCATTGTAAAGACAAACTAAAGACCTGAGGTCGTTTGGGATGGATGGACGCCAACACAGAGCAGTATTGTTAAATGCATCATGCTAGAATAATCTCTGATCATGTACAATATTTTTAGAGACATGAAATGCTGAGTCCTTGGAGTTATCCTACACTATTTATCGCCTGCTGATGAAAAAACACTTTCAGAAAGTATTTATTGTTTAACTAAGACATCATGTGAGAGTCAGACCTTTCATTAGTTCATTGGTTATTATTGGTTATCGGCCGTTAAAAGGAGAAAGTTAGAATAACACAAAATAAGTTATTGTGCATCCCTACTATAAACTAATGTAAAGTTCAAAATACTAAATTAAACAAAGTAAAGTGTGTTAGGCATATAAAAACAAAACCTAATTAAATATAGTAATAAAAGATAAGATAAAGTAGAAAAAGAGTGAGGTAGAATCCAGATCATGATTGAGTTTGAGGTAGTTTAAATAAAAAGATATGTAATAAGGTGCATACATTTGCATTTGTGCAATATATAACAGTATGTGGGCAAAAACAATGAACAGGTAGATGAGATAGAGTTCAGGGAGTGTTTGGTCATCATCATGAAGGATTTGTAACAACTTGAGATGCATTGATCGTGGTTGTCCAGTATTTTGGATTTTTGCAAAGGTTTGAACGTTTGATTCTGGAAGCTCCTCGGATAAGAAGCAAACCATGTTCAAGAATCAAAACTGAATTCCAGTTACTTTGACTAATTGTGCTTTCAGCTCGGTGTGTTGTCACGATAATTTTCATTTGCACACTTCTTTGTTTTCTTTACGTCTCCCTCTTTTCCACTGCATAGCGTAGGGAGGAGTGAACTCTGGCATTGGGTATTTACCAGGTGCATGATGGTCTCTAACTTCTGTTCAGATGCCTTCTTTCAGCTGGTGATGCATCAGTACATCATCAGGGCACCATAACTAATCTTGGTTTTGCAGAGAGTTGTTGTTGGGTTTTTTCTACACTACACAAGTCTCAGAAACTTCTGACTGCAATTATTTTATGTAGCCAGAGAAGGACACATACAGAATAAACTGTGCCAGCTTGGATGGAGGAGGTGGTACGCAATTGACAATTGGAGGACCAATCAATACGAAAGTTTAAAATGTCCTCCAAATATATTTTAGTTTATCGCAATCATTTGAGACAATTTATCACAAAATTTGTTATTGTGACAGGCCTAGTTGCAGTGATGGATCTAGGATATTTTCGAGTTAGTGGCCATGAGGGGCCTAGTATTTGTTCAAATCCCTGGTTTTGGTAATGTGTATACATTTAAACATACACATGTTCAAATATTTGCCATGTAATGTAATTTTAAAAGCTTGCACAGCAAACCAATTTTACATACATTTATACCTTAAATAGATAAAATACTTTCAAACATACAGCATGTGAGAAAATCCAGCCATCGTTGGTCAGTCGAAAGACTTTTTCTGCAGGATTGTTTAAATCTTAAAAAGAGAAGAAGACTATAAGCTTGATTCATGCTGGACTTTCCCATTTGACTCATTAGCGTCTCTAGTGTTTGGGCATGAAACTGCATGCACCTTCATTGCTCACAGGCTAAAGACTAATGAGTAACAGAACAGGGGCCCTTCAGGAGGCCAGTCAGATTTCAGCAGGGCCCAATGCCCCTGCCTAGTTGAAGAAATACAAATAAATGTGAACATTATGCTAAATAATTTAATATTTATGAAGCAACTTGCTTCCATGTGACCTCTCTGCAGCAACTGGAGTTTTGTTGACCCTTGGTTTGATCGTTTTAACCAGTTCTGATTATTCGGGCCTCAGCTAACCCACCTGGTTCTGTCTGCTGTTGTCTGTCAAGACAAAGAGGATTAAACAATAATCCAGCCGTCACAGCAGGAGAGCCTGCTCTCTACAACAACACTACAGAGAATAAGACTAATCAAGACATCATGAGCATCAAAGAGGGAACAATTACCTCTAATAAAATCAATTTTTCTTATTGAATGAGAAAAAGAGGCCTGATGCAACCATTTGATTGGGCTTGATTACACTTGAGGGTTTTGTATAGGATCATGAGAAAAAAAAACATAATCACCCAAACAACTGATGAGGCAATTGACATTCCTGTGTGTATTTAAATGTATAGTTTCATTCTGTAAAAATATTAGAGCCAATCTAGATAAACCAACATGTTTGCTCATAGAAATGGTTCACCGCACAAATAACAGCACAATTTCTGCTCCCAGCATTACTGATACAAGCCGACAAAACCCACAGATGAAAAAAGTGGAGTCACAAAAGCGCCTGATGAGGTGACAAAACCAGAAATGATTGTAATGGAGAACAAACGGCGGATTTGATTGCAGTAACGAGCAAATGGCTTTAACAGGTGGAAGCGTAGCTCGGGAAGTGTACAATTCGCAATCCCCCCTCATTAGTAGGCAAATGAATTCAATCACCTCTCTTTGGTAAGCGGCTTGATAAATCCCTGCAAAGTGGTGTCTGGCTTCAACCACAGCAAGCAGCTTTAATGGGTGCAGAGCTGTTAATGCATCATTCCCTGCGACTCTCTGCTCGGCATTCCTCTAAGATCAGCCGGAGCGCGATTGTTCGCCTCGAGCAAGCAAACCCAAGTCAATTAGGTTGGGCCTCCACAGGGAGCTGTAACAAGTATTTTTCTTGGACTGGCTCCAATGGCTTTACAAATTTTATTCATATGCCCCTTGAGAGAATAGCTGCAGTGCGCCTGTGTTGAAGGAGAGGGAGGAAGCACGAAACGGGGGAGAAGATGGTGAGAAAACGCTACCCCCCGCTGCACAGCACCACGGTCCTGTAACACGCTGTGCACGATCCAACGGAACCACAATTTGTAAGAATTTGACCCAAATTATCATATTGATGCTGCATTCAAATTCAAAATGACTTTTTTTTTCCCATTTTGTTAAAAAAGTGCAATTTCTCAGTGTAAATATTTGATGTTTACTCTGATTCATTGTGACCAAAATATGGGTTTACACGATTTGAATTCTGTTTTTATTTTTCCATTTCACACAACTTTTTTCATACTCGGCGTCCAGGGCACACTCTGCTTTCGCTTCTAAAATGTCTTCAGTGAGGTTGTGACATTTGCAGCATCAAAGGCCAATCAATATATTTGCCGTGTAAGAGCAGACAAAGAAGTGTAGCACTCTGCAGAAGCCTACACTGAACGAACTACAGACAAAACTAATCTCTCCATGCGTGCAACAAATCCACTCTGCAGCGCCGATCAATTCGTTCGACGCCTTCTTTGAATGCAGACACACACACACACACAGATGTAAGGCACTGTGATGATTAGCTTGTCCCACTTAATCATGTTCCATTACAGCCACCTGCAAGGCTGCAACAGTCTTATGTGATTATGCTTAATCATAGAAATGTCACATTTGAATGATAAGCAACATCAGACGAAAGAAAAAAAGAAAAACATGATGCGCTTCGGTTGCACACCATATAATTATCAGCAATTCTCATGCATATAAAAAATTTTGATTTGAGTCTCAGAAATATATGAGAAACATCCATGGACCGTCTTAAATATAATCTCGCCAGCATAATTTAGCATATGCTGTGCAGGCGGTGGAATACACACACAAACAGGCACACAGGGCTGGGCGAGGGGGCCTATCTGCTGTGGATAAAAGACATCCCTTATCAGCTTCCTCATAGAGGAGCTGGGAATGAAGGCATTTACTCAAATGAAAGAGGAGGCTTTTGGAGATAAGCTGAGAGAGACGAAGCCCGACTAAGCTTTCGGATTGGACGGGGCCTGCAGAGAGAACAAAGGCCATAAAAAACACAGACAGAAGAATGGATGGATGGAGGGATGAATGAGGAGTTTTTTAAATTATCAGAAGATATGGAGATAATGTGCAAAGCAGGTGTGCATATAAAAGAGGAGTGTGTGCTTCTTTTTTGTCTTAGATGGAAGTTCTTTATAATTAAAAGTGCAGCATTCCTTGAAGGGAAGCTTATCACCTGCAGCCTTTCATGCTAGAATTTTAAACTGAGATCATCTGATGTTGAGAAATTAAGTAACATTTATTTAAAAAGTTTGTTATGAATAACTCTCAGCTGTGCAGGCTAATATTGATTAGCTTTGGCAGTTAATCAGAGGCAGATCCACTGATTATTTTTAGAAATTGTCATTGAAATAAGATATTTTGCTAACAGACACAGTTGACTCCACAAAAATACAGTCCAAATTTTAACCAAATATTTTGTGCAGAATCAGTTGCAGGTAGTACCAAAGTAAATACAAGGTCAATATCTGCATAACTGACTAATCTAAGTGCCTGTGACATCAAATTTTTGTAATAAATATGAAGCTAGCTTAAATCATGTTGACTCTAAAGGTAAAAAGTTGCAGGCGTACATCTAATGATTGTTTCTTGTAAGTTTTATTAAAATCCATCCAGTGGTTAGAGAAGCGTACTCAGAGACATGAGCAAAAACACTACTGCCAGGCGCAACCACTACTGCGTGCAAAAGGCAACACAGAGTATTCTGAAGATGTGGGTGTTGACTCGGCGTATTTAGCTTTGCACCAGCGTGCATGTGTGCGACTACAACCTCTGCCTCTCTCCCTGAGCTCTGGCTCTGTCTGCACAGCAAGCAGGCACATCTTCACCGCTGCGCTGAGCCGTGAGCCGTGCTAGAATAACCCACTTCAAAGAGAGCCATTGTCACACTCTAATGTGGCGAACGACAGCTAGCGCTGCAAAAAAAAAGAAAAGAAAAAAATCAGCACACACAGACTGGATATTCCCTCTGAGTCGCTGTGAAATGGGGGAGGAAGGTTGGCGAGAAGTGGGGAGGGAGTGAGGGGATTTGTTCACAAACACACTGCTGTGCCAACATTAATCATGTAGGCGCTCATAAAATCATTAGAGCTGATCATTCCCAGTCAGGTTCTTTACAATGCTTCAGCAATGCCAGGGGAGGAAAAAAACAAAAACAAAAGCTAAAGAGCTCATTTCTATGAAAAAAAAATGCAAAACAACACAGGTGCTGAATGACTGCTGGTCTTTGCTGAAGAAGGTAAAATTAAGTTGCTGAAGCTAAAAGAAGCAGAACACAAGCTAGGAGCTAAAACAAGCAAAATACTACTTAACCCTCTTATCCTGCAGGCCTGAAATACCATAAAACGCTATAAAAACTACACACAAATTAAATGAAGTACTGCTCTACAACCTTTTAGAATAAATTCACAAGCTTGGTCTCTTTCTAAAGCTAATGATCAGAATTTTTAACTTCAGCAGTCATGACGGTTTAAAGAAAAACGAAACTTAAAACGGAACGCAGGCCTTCTGGTGCTTGTTAACAGGTTAGCGAGGTTAAAAATAGCATGCTAAAACCTCAAAAGTAGCAAAATGACTGCTAGAAGCCATCCATCCATCCATCCATCCATCCACTCCAAACCATAATCAGTTCTACATTCAATGGTTACTTTCTGCAAGTTTTTAAAAATATATACGTAGTGCATGGATATTCAACTAAATTGCTCTGGGGGACGGGGTTACACGAAGCCCATGACTCGGGGGTCTGACATCCACCCCGACTTGGAGGGGGGGGGGGCATTATGATAGGTGAACTACTGCTGGATTTAACAGAACAAATATTATATTTTACTTTTTAAAAGGCATTTCGTTACATTGAAACATTAATTTTAAAATTGCAAATGATTGAAACCTATTTTTATAATAAATTAAGTAATTGGCGGGCCAGATGTGGCCCACGGGCCGCCAGTTGAATAGCCCTGACCTAGTGTTTGATGTAATACTTGGTATTCAGCACAAAATGGGGATGGGACTCCATGACAATCTTTTTGCTCTACTCAGGTCACTGCCTGGTTCTGATCAGTCAGAGGATCCTTTATGGATCCCGAGAAGCTCAGAACACTGAGTGAACTCGTGTTCTTTATCTGAGAAGGTTTGAACAAAGACCAATGTCTTTTTGGGGAGAGCAATGGACCCACTTACGAGACCCCTGCTCATATGTCTTCACCTATCCGCACTCACCATAAACTATAATACTCAAGCAAACACAGAAATGAACAAAAACACGATCGTCCACCCTCACCTTCTGTTGACGAGTAATAAAAATAATTGTTTAATAATTGGCAGCCAGTGTAAAAAAAGGCTGAAGGTCAGAGAGTAAAGAAGGAGGTGAGACAACAAAGACAGCTGTCAGCCCTCGATCACAGCCTCTTCTGTTTACACTTAACCACCTTTTACACACGAGCTGCACTCTATTATGTGAGGTGGACCCGGGGGGATTGCAGATCGGTGGTCGGGGGCACCTGGCTCTGACGACTGGAGTCGACTGTAAAATCAATGGGGTCTCACTTTCACAGCTGCCGAGCCTGGTGCTGCGGAGAGCTTTCAGGATTTTATAGACAGTCTGCTTTAGGATGAGGAGAGAACAGAGAACCACAGCAGGAACATTTGTTTTTTATGTTTCTAACCTTTCAGCATCTAAAGTGTTTCCTCTGCCTCTAGTTCCTATTTTTTTCTCTTTATTGGGTTTCTCTCAATTTTTATGTCTTTACCAATAAAAGATCTTTACCTTTTCTTTCACTATTTAAGTTCAGGTCAGGGCGTCAAGTTGAAAAGTTCAGCAGAAAGCTTCTTGGTGTGCTGAAGAATCCACAGGCACAGAAACATACACAAACAGCAGTGGCACTGGGAGGTGATGGGTTTCTGTTTCTTCTCAAGCCCTCCGTCTTTAGCCTTCGCGCCCAGGGAATAAAAGGCTAAGTGGTGAGGTTTAGATGCAGAGAGCAGCATGGGACATTTCTCATGTTGTCAGAGCTCCTGCTGGGGCTCACATATGCCTACAGCTCTCAGCATCCAGAAGCCATCAGTTCAGCAGGCGGGCCAATCAAACCTACGCAGTCATTTCATTAAAATGACTCGAACTGTCACTCTCACGCAGGCGCGTTCCCAACGGGCGGGCTCCGAGACCAGAACGAGGCCACATACAGTACGAACAATGTAGTTAGCTGGTATACAAAGCAAAATTAGACTCGTGTGGCTTGTTTCGCCCCACAAACCTCGCTCGAGTTGTGATGAGACTCATTGTGTTGTGAGTCCAGCAGGTTGATGGAAACAGATTCTGTTCCTTTAAATATCCCACTCAGCTTTATGATGGATGATTTTATTAATATGATGAACTTTATTATGGGAGTTCTTATCAAACATTCACATTATTGAGATCCATTTTTCTTCTGTACGTTATTCTGCACAGATCTTGTTTTGCAATTTTTGTGCTATTTCAACAAATCACAACGTTCAGCTCCTTCAGGACATTCAGGATATTTAGCTTTTTTGGCCTTTTTATTCTCATTGAAAATGAATGGAGTTGTCTTTAACATATTTAAAACCATTAAAAATGTTCACAAATCTTTATTTTTCACCTTTTGTTCTGGTTCTGCCTTTTAAAACTCCTTTTACTCATTTTTAGTTCATTCTGAACTTTTCTGCTATTCTTTTACCAATTTCAACTTTTTTGTGCTTCTTTTAGCCGCTTTTCTGCTGATTGTTGCTGTTTTCAGCTACTTTTTAGCTAATTTGAGCTTTTTATGCTAATTTTATTTTTTATTCAGCTTCTTATGCTTCATTTAGCAAATGTGCTCTGTTTCTTTGTGCTAATTTAAGTAATTTCAGCTACATTTTAAAGCTATTTTGAGGGAATTTTCAGGCTTTTTAAAGCTATTTTGAAACTAATTGTAAATACTTTTCTTGCTTCTTGCTAATTAAAAAATACATTAATTTCCCCATCTGTCTGTAAATTATAACTTGTTTCTATTTTCAGCTTGTTATTTTAAGCTTTGTATGCTTTTCTCAGCTACTCTCTAATATCAGCTTATTTCTGTGTTTTTAGCTAATTTGAGCTTTATGCTAATTTCACCTTTTTGTGATAATTTCAGCTTCCTACCACTTAATTCATCCAACATGTTCTCTTGTTTCTTTGTGCTACTTTCAGCTACTTTTTAAACCTATTTTTAGACTAGTTTCAGCTTTCTTTCTTTTTTTAGCTATTTTGAGCATTCATACAGAATTTTGGCAGGAAAGGCAAATTCTCTAGTTTATTTTAAAATAGATTTTGAAAAAAATCCAGAAACTATAAAAAGTATTAGTTTTAGGATCTTTGCCAATCATTTCCAAAAAGACATAATGCAGAAAAATGACTTTATATCTTGTCACTTAAGTGAAGACACACTACAACTGAAACCAGATCTGATCCTTTGAGCCATGACTGATGAGGAGAAGTAGTTAATCATCAAAACAACAGAAACAGCAGTGCTTTGGAGCAGAAAATAGATACTGATAATAAAGTTAAAGCAGGAAAAAAATCATGTCTGGTTTTCAAATTTAATTTAAATTCAGTGAAAAGAAGCCAAATTAATATATAAAGCAATGAAGTGTCTTTTTATAGATCATGTGATCAGTCGTCTAAATTGAGTCCAACAATCAGTCATTTGTCCTGAAACGTCTGACTGGAGCGCTCCAAGATCTGCTGTAGAGAATCTTATTTCTACATAGAACAATAGGATGTCAGTAAATATTCCCCAAATGATTCCTGTAAAACCCTAAAACATGTAAAGATGATGATAAATCAGTCTTTAAAGTTGTGGACAGAACAGAAGTGGGGGAAAATAAATCAAAATAAAACCAGAAACTGGAGCAGAAAGAACTGTTTTTGGAGAAATAATAGCTCCTCGTGTTGCTTTTACCTGGAAGCAACGTCAGCCTGGCACATTAAAGAGAAAAAGTGCCACAAGCAGACGTCAGGAACTGCATATGAGGGAAACTGAATTCTTTTTTTTCTTTTCTCCAGCGGGACAATATAGGATGGAATAAAATGAAGTAAGATAAATGTGACATAATGCACGACAGCAGTCAGAAGACGTAATGAAAGAGGAATTTGTTGGACAGTAAATTTGTTTAGGATGAGACGTTTGTTGAGCTAATAGAACGGGTTATTTGTATTTCCTGCGTGAGTTTCCATGTATGGGAGCTGGAGAGCTGCCACCTTCATCCCTCTGGTCCACCAGAGATGAATGAAAAAATGGAAGGCCTGGGAGATTCATCCATCATGGTGTCTCATTGCTTCATGCTTTGCTTTGATGCACACACACACACACACACACACACACACACACACACACAGACACACACACACACACACGTACACACACACACACACAGACACACTCACACACACACTCATTCAGTTAATCCAGAAAAATTTACATTCTGTTTAAAAGAATTGATGCAAACATTTTGCAAAACACTTAAAGAGCTTTTTTTTTTTTGATGATGCAGAGATGCAGTTCATGTGGGCCTCCTCCACCTGTTTCACCACTTCAATCAGACAAACAGAGGACGTCTGAGTGCACATAGAAGCAGTTGTACTTATTTATTCTTAATCTCTTCCCCGGCTTTGCGTTCGGGGTGTGTCCAGCCCCCGCAGAGGGGTCACAAGCTGTAATCCTAGCTTCGTGTAATTACCCCTGATCAAGCTCTGGACCCTGTTTAGCACCGATTACCCATGCAGCCCCCTGCCCTCCCGCGGCCCCCTCAGATCCGACAGATAAAAAGAGGAAGAATGACACCCACTCCCCACATGGGGCAGACATATAATCACTCCCATAGCCTGTCGTCTGCCTGGATGGGTTTTTAAAGTGTGTGTGTGTGTGTGTGTGTGGTGTGTGTGTGTGTGTGTGTGTGGGGGGGGGGGGGGGGTTCTGAAGGGAAGTAAGACAACAAAACAACAACAAATACAACCCAAATTTAATAAAAATCGCAACAAATTGTGTTAACTGACAACAGGTGAGTAAGAGGACAGGGTAAAGACAAGCTTATTTCACAATAAAAGCTCCTTAAAAGAAACCTGAGAACTTTGAATATCTCATACAGTTCTCTGTTATGGACAGGAACATTTTTATAACTGTAAACACAGTTCATAGTATCTCCCACAAATTAAAGCTCTATCATACAAAGATGTGTGAACACTGTCCAGAAACTTTACCATCTTCTTGGGGCCAAAGCTCGTTTAAGACGAACTGAGGTAAAGTTAAATTGTGTCGACGAGTCATAATTCACAGTTTAAAAGTCTGCCTCCTTGATGGTATAGGGGTGCATTAATGCCTCTTAAACGTATTTTTCCTGTATACAAGTTCTAGAATATATGCTTCCGTGCAGGAAAATATGCAGCGGAGACAACACAGGACTGTTGATCTGTAAGAATTTGACCCCAGGCAAGAAAGGGACAACTTCCCCCTCCAAAACCTTCAACTGCTCTCCTCGGCTCCCAGACCTTCACTGCGGTAAAACAACTGATTTTAAGACCTCGTTCTCCCGCAAAATAAGGTACAGATACCGATGTTGGACATGTTTACAGAGTTCTGTTGTGAATTAAGCGTGAGGTTAGGAGGTTTGAAAACCATTATGTTTTACATTTGGCAAAATTTGGTGCCATTTTTCTCAGAACTGGGGACGTAAAAATCAAACTCTGCAACAAAAAAGCAGTTTATTTTACAGTAAATGCTTGTGTCAAAGCAGCAGCATCGCTCCTTGTAAAAGTATATGAAGGTCCGGAGAGCAACGATGCAATTTGACTACAGGCTAAGAATGTTGCTCTAAAACACAATAAACATTTATTTTAGTCAAACGCTTTAAAACTGAGTGTAGGCTGTGTGCGACGGGGGAGAGGATTAGGGTATGAAGGAGAAATAAATATCAAAAAATGCTAATGTGTCATCCATTTGCACGAGTCACAGAAGCCATTTTAAGATCCCCAAATATCTCAAAACGCCACATCAGCTCACTTATAGCAAGAACCAACGTCTCCATGAGGCCTGGTGAGCGTGTGAGACTCAAATAATTACATAAACAAGACTGCAAATCCTTAAACGTGAACCTTTTAACCTTCAGATTCTCCCACGTCTTTTATTTCTGCATCTCTGAAAAGAAAGGAACGACTAAAAGCTTTACTCATCCAGAAAGAAAAAAACACACTTAAGAGTAAGAACAGCTGCATTTTAGAAAGAGAAAAGAAGCCGTGATTGAGCCGTGGACATAAATCAGTGTTTCAGTTGAAGCACAGGAGCCCAACAGAGCAGGTCCATTAGTTCAACCCACACAAAAGATAAATACACTTTCATTCTGTTCAGAGACAAGATGGAGTTAAATATGCAAATGAGGATGGAAAAGTCCACCTGCTGTCATTGAACCGCTGTGAACCTTTAGAAATCCAATTGTTCAAAAGCTCACTGCATGAATTAAACTCCAGAAAGTGGCATAAAAATAAACAAGCGGCTGAGGAACGAGAACTCTGAAATCAAATACTGAACATTTTAGAGCCAGAACAAAAAAAACCTAATAAAGTATGTTCAGAATTTTTCATCCAGAGAAACTCAGAGTCAGCTTTTAAAATATTTAGCAGATTTCTCACTCAGAATTTTATCAACTTTTAGACTGAAAATCTCAAACTGAGCCTCATAAAAATAACAACTTTACAGTTATTTTTTAATAATATAAGTAGAACCTTTTGATTTTGCAGATGTTTAAATGGAGTGGACAGATTTCTAAATGTGCATTTTAGGAATAAATCGTTTGCCTTATGGAGACAATTAGCTCAATTAGCATAAAAACAAACTTTCAGCAAATGATAACACAAATAAGGAGGATCAGGAGTCAATAACCCGGCTCACATTTGGCTGGAGGAGATTTATTTATAGCTTCAGAAAACTTACTGATGCTGTTAGAAAGAGAGCTCATTCTGGCACAGAGCGCGGCTCAAATCCTAAAGGAGTCGTTTTGACTCTTTAGCCTGAAAGCTCACAGAAGCTCTGTGAATCTTTATGGTTTTTTTTTTTATCATTTGATTTAACAACGGCACTGATTTTCCCTCAGTCAGAGACTTGTCCCTGAGCGCGTGCAGCCCTGATGTGCTGAAGGTGTCCAACACTCACCGATCAGCATCGTGCTTCCAGGACCGGATCCGAGCGTCTCCAGCCCGCCGTGTCACCCACCCCCCTGCGTAAAGGCGCAAAAAGAAATGTGCGCACTTTTCCCCCCGCAGAGACACGGGACATGCGCGCAGGTGCGAACCGGAGACGTCCTGCAGTTGTGCAAAGAGAGTCTTGACTTCTTCTCCTCACTTGTCTTTGAAATGACAAGTCTTCTCCTCGCAGTTTTGTATCCCCCCTTTTTTTCCTCCTGCGTCTTTGGTGACCAATCCTTCCACACACACACACGCAGGGTTAAAGAAAATCCCGATCCTGGCGATGGGCGCGCTCCTCTGTCTGCTGCTGCTCCGCTCAGACTGAAGGAGGAGAGGAATGTGGCTGCTGGAGAGAAGCTGAGTCCTTCCTTCTCTCCCCTCGCTCTGTGCTCTGCTCTGACTGACTCTCCTTGTCATCCTCTTTCTCTCTGCCCCTCTCACCGAGCTCCTTTACAAAGACACTCATTGCAAAATATAGATTTTAAGAAAAGGATGGTTAATGTGTTCACTAAGAAAAAATGTAAGCAACATTTTTAACCAGATGCCAATTATGTTTGTTCATCTGGCTGAAAAACTAGAAGAAGTTTTATAAACTGGGTTTAAATATTAAACTCTGTCGTTATAAACCTCCTGCTTGATCTCTATTATTTTCTTTATGATTAACAGAGTTACACTTAAACTTCTCAGAGATTCTGTTCCATTCTGCCTTATTTAATTACCTACACCCGAGGGCCACACAATGGCTGTAATTTACTTTGATGTTTTGTTTAACTTCCAATAAACACAAAACAGGAGTTCCTCGTCTCACTGCTACGGCTGAGCACCGCTAACAAACAATAAATGAGCTCTACTTGGTGTTTCCTGCATAGAAACAGTGTTTTAACACGTCCTCTCATAAACACTGAAATATACTGCGTGTAAAACTGACTAAATGTGAAATAAAAAAACAGAAATACTATTAGAAGTAAAAGTAAGAGTTCTACTCACTGATGAGTTGTGGTGATCAGCTGCCATCTTAAATTCTGAAGTCTCTCACAGGGAGCTCCCACTGGAGGGGTGTTCCAGTTTAAACTTACAACCTGTGACAGTCACAGGAAAAGTAGCCAGCGAAAACGCAGCTAAATGGGTGAATTTTGCCTGCTGCTAGCTACTTTTTAATCCTGTACAGCTCCACCTAGTGGTGGGATCAGGTCATCCCATTCTCACTCCCAACTCGTCACATATTGATGATTTGTCAGGTACCGTCTGCATCTAGTTTTGGACGCGTCGGGTAACCCCTTACGTCAGTTATTAACGAGATGGGACGGAGGAGGAGGAGCGCGTTGTCATATTTTTTAAAAGAGTAGGAAATGCAAAACAGCTAATCGTGTAAGACCTTAACTTTTACTTCTATTAGCCATATACAGTATATCCTATCCCTGACCTCAGTACCTAAAATTAACCATCCTAATATCCTGATCCCTAATATTAATCACAGACCCCCAACCCAAAGACCCCTATATGGCGCAACCCTGAAAAGCCGCGAGCGAGAATAACTGATGCGAGGGGGTTACTTGACGTGGCAAAACTGGACGCAGATGGTACCCGACCAAGTGTCAATATGGTGACGAGTCAGGAGTGAGAACGTGTTGATCAGGTCAAATAAATATAAGCAGTAACAATATCAGAGTTCCTACAACTTGGTCAACATCAAATTCAAAGACCTTTCAAGGACTTTCCAGTACCAATTTCCTCAAATTCAAGAACCACGCGCGTACCTACTGCTGCCGCAGAATGTTACCAATAAACAGTTTTAATATCATGTAAATTAAACGAAAAACTGAACAACATGGAAGAAAGTGGATTAAATGTATGCCCTACATTCATATCTTACAATACACGGACATGTAATTATATCCTGGTCATTCTTCTAAGCATAAACCTACTAAATCCAAATTGAACAAATAGCAACAAGATAAGAACTACATGAATCATCAAGAGCATAAGTCTGAAAGACAAACTGATCCAAGGTGTGTTTTTGTTTCTCAGTAAAAAAAAAAAGGATGTTTTTACATGGAAGAGGGGAGACCTTAAAACCTGTACTGGAACCCTCAGACAGGGAAGCCAGTCCTATCCAGGCTTCAGCTTCCAGGTTCTGAATATATCTACTCATTATTTACAATCTATGACCACCACAGACTACAGCCAGCCTATAACGTGACTCAAGCTTTCAAACAGTTTTTGTGTGATTCAGTCAACTTTCTTTACATTTACCCACATTTTCTAATTGCATGTCAACATACAGTATATTGAAAACTATAGGAGTAAATGCTTTCAAACTGCACCACAGGCCAGGATAACCTTTCTCTGTGTGATTTCATACTTGGCAATCAACTTGTCAGAATCGTACGGGAAGAAGCTGTTTTAGCGGCACAAGTTGGCAACACATTAGCCCTCTTGTCAAACTTGCTGTGCTACAAATAGTTTCAGATATTTCTTTTGCCATGCAGCCAAAGAAAAGATAAAAAAAAAATAAAGCGAACATCTGCAGCAGAGGGAAGCACCAAGCAGCTCTGAGGTGACAGAAGCAGCACTGTAAATATAAAAGGAAAGATTATTTTCTGAGACAGCCTTCCATTTGTGCTCTCAGAAAGGAGGAAAAGATGATTTGTGTGCAGTTCTGAAGGCAGCGAGCTGCCTCGTGTGCCTGACAGTGTGTGAGAGCGATGTGAGAGCGATGGGTTCTCACAGCCATCTCTCTCTCTCTCTCGTCACTTTGCTCCTCCTTTGTGTCTCCTCTTGTCGATGCATTTTCTTGGTGAAGCCGACACGTTTTCTGGGATTTGGAATTGGCTCAAGAGAACGGTTTCCTGCTCAAATTAAATTCCCGTTTGTTCTCGTGCTTTGTGGAGATGTGGGCTGTGAGGAGCTCCTTTGGTGCAATTTTTGAAGTTGTCTTGGAGCCGCACCAGAAACACATCTCTCAGGGTGTTATCAGGAACTTAATTACAGCATTAAACTGCTCCCTCTCCACCTCTCCTTTCACTCCTCCCTTTCCCCCCCTTTGTGTATTCTCCCTCAGCCCCCCCCCCCTCCTCTCAAGCTGTGGATCCATCTATAGCCTATTGGTGCCCCACATTTTCCATTTTCTTACAGTTGCTGGTTTTGCAGAAATGCCAGCTGCCATGTCGCCATCGTCACGGGAAAAGCTCTCAGATCAGTTCTTGACGTCCCCCCGTGCGTCTGGAAAACCAACACAACGTATGCACAGCCCTGTTTAAAGGGTCTGATTTCACCCCTGCGTGTTGCTAATTTATGCACGTTGTTCTTTATCAGCCAGTTTGTTATCATGTAGTTCAGGCTGCGAGTGTGAAAGTGGAGCACGGCAGCAGGGACGGGTTGTAATGATCAGATTGCTGATGAAGAGTTCCTGCTTAGCGGTGAAATATTGCCTCTGACAGGGTGTCATGTGTGTGTGTGTGTGGGGGGGGGGGGGGCTGCCTCTCTCCTCCGGTCCAGGTTTAGACAGCAGCGGACTCAGAAAGTCTCCCCGGAGGCCGAGCAGGAGGACACGAGGGCAGCTGGGCTGTCCCACTGCCTCATGCCAACCGTCGGCCCCGCGGCCTGGCGTGTCGCAGCCGGGGCTAATTAGAAACACAGGAACGGCTCCAAGCCTGACATCAGAGCGCCTCAGCCAGAGTGATTTGTTCTGGCCTATTTGTTCGATACGTTTAAAAGGTAAGAAGAGGAGCGCACCTCAGAGCAGCAAGAGCTGCTTCGTACAAAATAGGGACCGTGAAGCTGCGTTTCGGACCTTGCAGCATTTTAAATACAGTAAAATACAAGTAAAACTGTAAGAATCAGTTGTGTAAAATCATGCAGAAAAAAATAAAAATGAGTTAGCCTTGTATTTGCTAAGACTGCATTGACCTTTATTTCAAAACAACTTTAAAAAATGGTTTTAATCAACACAAACTCAATATTCAAGTGTTTTTCAGTGTTTTTTTGTGTCCCTGAAGCATTTTAAGTCTAACACAGTCACAATTTTATGGTTGCCGTGATTAGAAGTGTTTGTAGAAAGGAAGCGTTAGGTCGTATTCACACCTGAGAGTCCGGTAGATTCGGTTCGATTGGGGACCAAAATTGTAAGATTTGTTTACATTTTCAGTTGGTGATGTTCACATTCACACTGCTCTTTGTCAAACAAATCAAACCCTGTGAACAACCTGTTCCCCCCTCGCCTGTGGGGGTCACTGCACCAAGAACCACTGAAGGAATCGACACGAAATCCTCAAGAGACGCTGAGCGCAACTTCCTTCTTCACAAAATGTAAACAAATATGGAGTGACGTCAGATTTTAGTGGTTGTAGGATTTATTTTTTTGATTTTGGCAAATGTGCCAAACAAATAGTCTAAAATAGGGTTGGGCAATATTGGCAAACAATTAAAAGAACATTTATGTCTAACTCATCTGACCGAAATCTTTAATTTCAGAGTACTAATGGAGAAAATTTTAATTTTCTTTTTCATTACAAGACAGATAATTCTAAAGTTTTACACTCTCCAGATCTGTTTATTCGATTTATTGACAAAATATTATCAAATGGTGACTCAGCTATTCTAAAAGCAGCCAGTTGATGCAAATATGTCAGCATTTAACTGCACTGGAACCTCAAAGAGTTCAAATCTTTTAGTTCGGCGGGCCGGAGATGTGATCAGCTTTTGCTAATTATTTGCACTTTCTATCTTTTTTTAATTCATCACCTGTAAAGTGTTTGTAAAGTTTGTTGGACTGACATGAATATGCACGGATACAATCCTGTCTTCCATACGGTTGGTCTTTGTGAACAGAGGCCAGTGAACAGGGGTGGACCGTTAACACAGTGGCTGTGTTGCTGCGAGCCGAGTATCTATGGTGATGAGTGAAAGACCCCGGAGAGAGGAGAAGGTCAAGCTGTCACTCTCAGGTCTAATGAAACTGTATTGTTTCTCCACTGTGGTGCTCTTTTCTTTACCTTTCCCGTGTACACTTGTGTTTTCACATGATAAAATAGAAAAATCTATATCAGCTTTAAGTAGTGAGTCATTTAAATGTAAACGATTCGTTGAGCAAGTCTTTACATTTTACTTGTCACTTCATCTAAAAAAAAGTAAAAGCTGATTTATAATATGATGTTATGATCTCTGTAGGGAGCTGGTGCTGTAACCGGGTTTAGACAGCTTGGTTTGGGGGTGAAAGCTGCAGAAATATGAGAGGCAGCAGTCAAGATGGAGAATAAGATGAAGCATGAATTATGGAGATTTCTGCTGTCACCTGAAAAGGATGACAGCGATGCTCCGCGTCACGCAGCCCTAATTCTACGTGACGTCTATGCAGCGGTGCCTTCGTCTCACCGCCTGTACCGACCGGCTGTAAACTCTAACAGGTGACGACACACTAACGTTCAGCCTTTGTGTTGTTTAAGTTGAGCCGTGCAGTTTTCTTTTGCTTTCAAACGTGAGCAACTTCTAGAAGAAGTCTGAAAAATCAGGTCCAGACAAAACATGCTTCTGCTCATTTTACAGCATCACATAAATGAGGTCATGTTTTATTATTATTATGATTTCAGCCAAGCTTCATTTTATCCTAATTGAACTTTTAGATGCTTTTAAATCCTTCTTTTTCCACATTTAAATCATTCAGTTGAGGTCTATATAAAGTGGAACTGCAAGGTTTTGGTCTGAATTGTAACTCCACAAGCCCCTCTTTCACTCTTTTTCTGAGGTGTGTCTCAGATCAACTCATTTTGAGGCTGTCTCTTTAAATCCAAACGAGGCACTTCACATCCCGCCCCCCTCCAGCTTCCAGAGCAGTCAATTCTAGTTTGATAGAGTTTTACGACTATATAGCTGCGCAGAAACTTGTTACCTCCGCCAAGAGGTTATGTTTTCGGTCACGTATGTTTGTCTGTCTGTGGACAAAATTACTCAAAAACTTATGGATAGATTTTCATTAAATTTTTACCAAATGTTGGTATTGGCCAAAGGAACACACCAATAACAATGAAATTGTGACTTTGAAAAAGATTATTATTTATTATTATTATTTATTATTATTATTATTTTAATAAGCTTTGGAGAAGGGTTAGCCTGGCCCTTGCCTTCCGACGCAGTTCCGCTCAATTCTAGTTTCCCTTCACTGCTTCATCTGGGATTTCTCCCATAGACAAGGATTTCTCCTCATTCGTTCCAATCAATGAACAGAAGGAGGGGGTTTGAACGACAACGTCAATTTTCTTCGCACTGTCTGCTTGTAGTTTAGCAATGGCAGTGGAGGAAATGAATGAAGCCAGTCCGCGTTGACAAGGCTTCCAAATCAAATTCAATTTGTCTCACAAAGCCTGCAGGACTTCTTTACAGCCATCTCGTTTGGTTCAGTACTTCTCTCCTATCAGTAGGGGATGGTTGTTTACAGTATACGTAATGTCCGGTTAGCTTCTTAGCCTCCGTCACAGTAAAGCTGGCATACATGCGTCCCAGCCAACCGTTAGCGATTGAGTAAATCAGATCCAATCGTCTTAAACTTCAACAGAGGCCACGCCTCCAGGAAGCAATCACTTCTCAATAGCCAAGAGTCCAGACCCTTCGTATGAAGCAAAGCCAAGAACAAGGGCTACAGAAGGGTGGAATTAAATACGTTTTTTTCCTTTTTTCCCATTCATTTTCAAATATGTTAATTGTGTTATCACTTTTTTTATCATTTTTGTTTTTTTTATATAAATGTTAGCATATTAACTAACTAACTAACTAACTAACTAACTATGGTGATGATCTGGATCCAAGAATTTTTTGAAGGATTCTAGTGGAGACTAGGGAAAATGGCCTTGGTGGAGGTTTGCGCTCTCCGAGTGCTTCTAGTTTACAAATGGATTAAAAGACGTCAACAAGAGAAGACTTGTCCATCCAGCCTTACATGTTGGAGCCAGAGTCTGACCCAGAACCAGAAGCCTGAAGACCACTAAATTATAGCTGGTAAGTTTAGATCTTATGTAGAAGTTTCATCACAAATAGTTTGATTTAATAGTTCAGAAAATGTCACAGAAAATAAAGAAAACTGAACAGGTTGGAGAGACTAAATTCAACTTTTCTGCCTCCTATAGATTCCAAGTTCACAACAAAATGTATTTAACTGCTAGAAAAGTTGGATTTTATGATATGTCGCCTTTAAAGAATGCAAATATGTTTGGGAATGATGATTTTATTATTATTTTACTAAATCAAAACCATGTGGCAGGGCAAAATGAGTGACAGACTATATTTTGGACAGGAAAAGAGGAAATCTCTCCCCGTCTCTGTGGTTTGGAGCCACTGTTCTCCTCATTAGGAGCTCACTCTGCCAACCTGCAGCCGAGCCTCCGATAGGTAATGACTGGCAGCAGGGCTTAAGAGGCAAACAACCGTCCATCTTCTCCTTCTAACTACCCCCTCTAAATATTTTTCCCCAAATCTATTTCACTTGCCACCACCCCAAACTAACAGCCATTCCCCCACCTCTTCCTCCTTCAGACACTCTCCCTTTTATTTCTCACAGACTCTCATTACTTCCTAAGCCTGACACTAAGCTCCCGCTCTCTAAATTGACATCTTCCAATCTCCCCCTCTCTCGGTCCTTCTGTCAATTTGCCCACTTCAGTGGCATATTTTTTCCTCCTCACCGTCTCTGACTGGGCCTAAATGGTTCTGAGCTTCTAACTCAGACAAACAAACAAACGAATTGAAGATCACCGGAAGGGAAAACACCCTGAGAGCGTAACGGGTGGTGGGCTGCCTGACTGACTGGCATAGAGGCTGACAGGAGGTTTGAGGAGCACCGAGCGGCTGAGATGGACTGCAGTAATTTAAAAACTGGTAGACAAGAAAAGACAGGTGCTGAGGTTGGACTCTCATACCTGCAGCTCCTGAGGACAACTGTGAAAATGTCTAATAAAGAATACAGACGGAGCTTTATCTTTTTAATAATACAATCACTTGTATTTATTCAGGCATAAAATTATTTTTTTTTTAGTGAAAACTTTCAGCCGAAACTTCTTTATTGTAAATTAACATCAGATATCTTGAAAGGCTCATATAAATGCAAATCCAGTCCCTTGAATCATTATTTGTGAGACAGAAACAAAGCAATTAATGCATCTGCCTCATACCACTGCTTTCAAATTTCACAACTAAAAAGAAGTCAGAAAAACACAAAGTTTTTCTGCAATATTGTCATATTTGATCTAAATCCGACCACATGTGAATTTTACATCTGAATAATAAGAATAATAAAAAAAACCACTTTTCCTTCTTTGGTCTTTACTGCCTTTTTACCAACTTTTTACATCAATAATTTAGAATCAGAATGTTTAATAGTTTCTATCCACAGTATTCCTGATTTCGTGCGACTCCCCATAATTCATAGCAGAAGTCGGTTTCATATTTCCGCTTTCGCTGTTGTTTACAATTACGAGAATACACCATTGCTGTTTATCTAAGTACTTTTCACTGAAGTTTGGCGTAAATGGCAACACATAGGAGGTGTAAGGATGTTTTAAAAGCGGCGAGGAGAACTAACAGTTGCTCAGCCGTCACTGCTCACAGACTGATGACATGAAGCTATGTCCCGATGTTAGCTGCTACTGTCATCAACTACCTTGTTTTTTCCGAAGACACACACAAATGCAAAATCATAAATGTCAACAGTTCTGGAAGTAAAATGTTCCAAAGACCCCCAGAACTGTAATCATTTTATAAAAAGTATTGTGATTACCCACCTTCCAATTCTAAAAATGATAAAATTCACTGAGTGCTGGTTTGTTTGTAACCTTTAGAGTTGAACTGGAGGGTTTCATACAGCTGCAGTCATTTTAAATAACTGCCTCTAATAACTCCGTTAGCATATTCTTTATTAAAACAAATCAGAGTTTTTTCACAGCCCCTGGGGTCTAATCTCTTTGTCTTTTAATTCTGCCATGTAGACAACATATTTTAGCATGTATTAGGGAAGAGGATTGTTAAATATTCCCAGCTTACTGAGAACTGAGACAGTTAAAATAAGACATTTTGCCAGCTTGTGTCTAACTATGGGCTTAATGTTTCTTTAAATATGAGATTTTGCTGCAAATAACATGCTAACATCCAGGCTAACACTACATACAGCAGCCAGCGCTGATGCTAACGCCATTCACCGTAAGCTTTAATTTAAAAAAGCAAAGAACTGCATGATGAAGATAGTGAAACGACGACAAACCACAATTACAATTTCCCTCATCAGACACAGATTCTGAGCTGGAAGCTGTCTGACTCTCAGTGGTCCGGACGAGTCGCCTTTGGTGGTCAGTTTTAGCCCAGATACTGTGAAGAATCAGTTCTTCCTGTGTTGCTGTGGTGATTGGTGACCTGATCCTGAGTGTTCACACCTGCCTGTGATT